>VZUA01020681.1:15735-32005 GCA_013401035.1 Horornis vulcanius | reverse complement strand
CTTGTTGGCTCACTACTGGTACTGGAAGTCCACAATTACGTCAGCCCCAAAGCATTCTCTCCTCCAGGTTAAACAATACCAATTCTCTTAGACTTTTCTTGAAGAAGATATGCTCCATCGTTCTTTGAGGCCCTCTTCTGCACTTGCTCCAGGCTGATGTCCTTCCCATGCTGGGGACTCCAGAGCTGGTTGCAGTACTCATGGTGGTGTTTCATAAGGTCACTACACAGGTATGAGAATTTAGTTTCCTTTTATCTCATAGCTGTTTGCCAAGGTGTCACCTCCTGCTTATGGCAGTGTGTGCTTGGTTGCTTGGAGAGATGTCTCTTTTGGAGGCATCAGCTCTTCTTACAATATGGTTAGGTTGACTTTGCTTTACTTTTTGGCCTCTGTAATGTTACAGATTTCGAACTGCTCCATGTGTGGGAGAGGTTTGCCTGTGGCTGATTTTAATGAGAAAAAGAGCTCCTCTGTTTCTGGTGATGACATGGCCCATTGCAGTAATGATTTATTTTATTGCAAACTACTAGAACTTAAAGACCATTTATGGCTAAAAGAGTTAGGTCACTGGAACTATGCAGACAATAAAAATGTTATTGCTCCATCGGTGCCTTTTACTGTTTGTTAAGAGAAACACTACTCTTTCATTTCCCCCCAAACACTTAGAGCATCCCTAATTATATCATTGCTCAAGCTACAACTGCTGTTCTCAACATCACATAAATCTTGCACTAAATTGATTTGTGGCTGAATTGTGAAAGGGATCAATGGATTCATTTGCACTGATTTGCCACTCTGTTACTGAGAACGTGTCTGTACATGTGAAGGATGGGATTATCTGTGTTGATTCATAACCTCACAGATGTCTTAGAAGCTGGAGTGTACCTGGGATTCAGGGAAAAAGAATGGGGGAATTAAATTAGATGCTTTGTTTGATCTTGCTTCTCCTATGATTGCTAAATCTCCAATGTGATGGAGTGAGATGCTGTGTTGGATCCAGAATTTTTTTCCCAAAAGCACTGTTAACTCCTTGGAGAGAACACCTTACAGTTTTCTACAGCAATGACATGACATTCTCAAGTATCATAAACAGTCTGTTACTGAACAAATGGTGGCTGTGTCTGAAAGTTCTGTTTTCATGTAAGGCAAGGTCCTTAAAGAATGAAGTTCCAGGTGTGAGCACAAAAATCTGCTACCCTCAATAGTGTCTGCTTTTGCTACTTTATCTGGGACTGGTTCACCCTGTTAGCAAAGAAAACTGACATTATGACTATTCTCAGTGTGCATGAATAAATTACACTGTAGGCCTAAGGCCTTAGACAGTAAAAGTTTTGCAAAGAAATGTGTTTTTCCTGTGTCTTGTATAGTCTGGTATACACAACACACATAAGCTAATGGTTTTCTGAATGTCACTCTGCCAATATAAAGCCATTGCTTATGCTGCAAACCTGTCTCTGCTTTATCAGTGTCATCAGGTCTGTGTCAGCAGAATGTCTTTGCATAGGGACAGTGTCTGTGAGTACTTCTCTGTAACTACAGATATACCACTTGAACAAAAACATGGACTGAGGTGGATTTCTTTTCCTGGATGTAATTTTTCCATACCAGTGTTTTAACCCAAGGGGTAAGGTTAACCAAAGAACTTGCAGCCTGACTTGTTGTTCCTGCCGTGCCAGTCTGCTATTACAACTATCAGAGGGGAAGTGCTGTGTAGAGAAAAAAGCTTCTAGATTTTGACAAGAACTGAGAGCCATTCCTTGTTTGGTAAGTGTAGCTCTACAAGAGATTAGTCTGTCTCAGAGCTCTGCTAAAAAGATTGTTTTATAAGATTACAGTTTATGTTTACAAGGATGATTTTATTTTGTGAGTCAGAGGGAATAAGGGCCAAGCTTTGGCACAGTGACAGCGCTGTTGCTTCCATATATCATGCTGTAAAGCATACCTTCTGAGCAGATGGGCATAATTTTTGTTAACATGACTTTGAAAAGGACAGGCCTTACCCTCACCCCATGCTTGTTTTTGCTTGGAAGAGTTGCAGGAACAGAGGCAACGTTGAACAGATGACTGAGAAGAAAGCTGATAGTCCAGGAGTCCTATCTGTGTACAGATCTGTGATTTATGATCACCTCTAATGGGCCCTGGATGTTGCCCTGGCACCAGCGACACCAGGTAACAAAGGCTGCCCAAGGATCTTGCAAGCTTTTCTGACATCAGTTTTTTGTATCATCAGGTCTTGCTTATGCCTGCTTACACAGCAAAAATATTCCTTTCCTGGAGGTTATTTGCATAGAACAACGTCGCCAGATTTTGGTGGAGATTGGCTAGGCTCAGAGAAATGGGTTAATTTTCTACTGTTGTTTTTGTTGATTTATATTGGTGAAAAAAAAAATGGGATTGAAGAATTGAAAACCTCCACGAGGAAAAGCAGAACAGAGAAAGAAATGGAAAAGATATGGATAGAAAAGGGACACATTCTTTAAGCTAAGGAGTCAATTAGGCATTGAAATTGTGCGTAGTAGTGAGTTCAAAAGCAGATAGGATTGCAGCAAAGAGAGTGGAGAGGTGAGGAGGAGGAAGAGATCAAATCCCAAGAGAGGAGTTGAGTCAGGCATCACGTTCCTGTGATATGGACCTACCTATTTTGTGGTTTTTTCAGGTATGGCTGTCTGGTCTTCAAACATCTTCTGTGGCACTGAAGTTCTGTGATCTTCCACAGACACACTGTCTTTGCAGCTCCCACAGCACCTGGCCATCACGCACCACTACTGTTCCAGTTTCAGGATTCAGGGGCATGGCCTGCAAAATACACATTACCAGGTGGGTCATTGGTAGGTTATTTGTGTCAAAAGACATACAAAGAAAGTAGCAAAGAAAGAGATGACACCTGAATGCTGCTCAGTCCAAACCAGACCAAAGAGCGTTCTACCAAAGATCGAGTACTGCTGAGCAACATCCTGAGCAGCCAGTGACAGCACGAGGGAGAGACCTCCTTTGGTTACCAACAGCCTCTTTCCAATTCAAAAATAAGTACTGGATGCTGTGACTCAGAGTTGTTTACAATGCAGTTCACAACATGAGGTAGGAATGCCTGTTATCACCATGGGTAGAAATTTTACATCTCTAAGCTGGCTGGTTAGAAATATTTCCTACAAAAATGTTTCAGGAGTAAATATGTCAAAGACATTTAAACAGTCAGTCACTTTGATAACAAGTAAGGTTAGCAGACAGAGAGAATTTTAAAATTTGAATTGTCCCCAGTTAATGCTTACGTGAGAGAAAGCTGAGGTGAAAGCTACTCCTATTTTTGTAGCTTTATTTGCTTGTTTGTTGGTTTGTTTCTTATTTTTTTAGAACTACAAATAATATCACATAAACTAAGACTATGAACTACTTTATACAAGGATAACAAATTGCAGAGTGTGAGAAAATTGTGGCAAATTGAAACTGATGTAATCAGGATTGTAACATAAGTATTTAATGCCCCACTCTGCTGCTCAGCATCATCTGTGGGGGTAAGGAAGGGAGGAAAGGAAGGATACCTTATGGACTAATCCTGCCTAGAGATGTTTGCAGTCCTTAGGGCTTGATGGTAGTTGTCACAAGTGTACAACAGCTAAAATCTGTCCAAGAAGTAGCTATATGCAAAATTATTTGGCCGTCTCTATAGGAAGGTGATGAGGTTTACTTTGGATTCTCTTTTAATGTTGTCTTCTAATGCTTAGTTTTTAATGCTATTTCTGACATTTTCAGAAGCTGTGTTTTAGCAGAAAGGACAGACATTAAAGGATCTGTATGTGCTGGTAGTGCAAAAAACAGCAACTCTGGCTGCCTTCAAAAATACTAGTAAGTTGATGCTTCCTGTCTCCTATCCCTGTTCTTTCTCCCTGAAATTACTTTGCTTCCTGCTGCAAACTAGATTTTGTGCCATTCATAACAATAATAATAAAATGACACTAATTGCTATGTGTAGTGGATGTTAGGAATTGAGCCTGAGAAACTGAGTGTAGGCTGTGTAAGATACCAAACATAGCAACTTTGTAAAGAGGGTAAAGCAGAGTCAAGAAAATGTTATGTAACAGAGCATGAGTGGTAGCTTAGAGCCTTCATTTTCATTCACACCCACAATCTGAGCTCTTTCACAGAAGGATTCTTACTGGGAGGTAATCCTTTGGAGAAAATTAATCAAAAATATGCCATCCTTCTGATGTTAACCATGGCAGAAAATATCAAAATAGAAAGTCTATTCAATACAGCCTTTTCCTTAAGTGTCAAGGACACATTAAAAATATCTAGTGACACTTTAAAATTATATATATTTTTTAATGCAGGATGTAATATGCAACTGTGGATAAGTAGTCATTCACGTGAAATTAGAGTGACAGTTTTGAAGGCACCTAAATGACCTGGGACTCAAAATCTGGTTGTTTAAATGTGATGGGGATACCTGGGGTCCTGTGGGGCTGGGCAGTCTTTCCTGCTCTGTATCTCAGAGCAGAACCTTGTAGTGGAACCTCAGGCTTCCTCAGGAGCTGGAAAAGCTTTTCTGTGTCTACACGGCCTGGTGACTGAGCTCTTTGGCCTTGGTGATGATAATTTGTGACAGTTGCAAAGCTGTTCTGGGGTTTGGACTTGATCCTCACTTGAGATGGTGCCCCTGTGCTGGCTTCCAGGGTTAACAAACTGCAATGCACTCAGTGTAGTGTTGCCCCTAGTGTCTAATACCAACATATGGTTTGAAATGGGTTGAGTTTCACAGAAAACTGTTATTAGGTGTTTCTCAGATCATATCTCTTATAGATATGTATTCTAAAACTCTTTTGGGCAGCAATACTGCAGGGCTTTGCTATTTCTAAACCTACTGGAAATAAGGGTGAAAGAAATGAAGCCCAGGGCACACCACAGAAGAATTTGCGCTGGGGTTCCCCAGAAGAAGCCAGTAGAAGTGGTGCAAGGCTGCTGCGATGGGGCAGAGTGGGAAGCGGCCAGCGTTCCCTGCCCTGGGGCTCCCGGGCTGGCTGCAGGCACCCCCTGCTCACAGCTCCACCAGGGGAGCCTCTGGGGCCCAGCCTGTGCCGGCCAAGGCTGAGACGGGCAATGCATCAGAAGCCCGGCGGCAGCGGTCCCCTGGGAATCGTGGCAGGCAGCAGGAACCAAGCAGGACGTCTGGAGCGCCCTGATGGATGCCAGAGAGAAGCCGTGCTCAGTCCCTGCCTGCTGCGAGGGCAGAGGCTGCTTGCTGCTCTGGACAAAGGTTGGCTGCTTAATTTTGTTCTGCTGTTGTTACTAAAACTCCACATAAATCTTGTGCAGTACTTGGTGTCCTTTTGAAAAATGCTTTGACCCCCAAATCTAATAATGTTGCCTGAGTAGTTTTAAGAAAAAAAATTAGAAAAAGTATTGGGAAATTGAACAGTATTAAAAACTGAAGTCACTCATTTCCTAGTCTCTCTAAATGTGTGTGTGGTGGTAGTAGCAAGCTGCTTATTCAACCGAAAGCATAAGGATGTGTAAGAAAACAAGATCCTTGCCTAGTAGCAGAAAATAGCTCCTGCTGTGGCGGTGAATGGGGAAAATAGGAGCGGTTCAGGGTTTGTGTCTGCCCTTTTCCTTCCCTTCTGCAGCCCATCAAGACACAAGAAAAATGCTCCCTTACCAATGCGAGAGCTGCAACGCCCCTTGGCCTCCCTGCGAAATCTGTGCCCATGGAAGTGTCCGTGGTATTGGCTTGATAAACTCAAATCTTGGCTTCTTTCTTTAGACAATAAGTAAGACAATGTTGCACCCTTCAGCAGTTTGTTCTTTAATATTTTTTCATCTTCTTCATTCTTAGTTAGTGATTCTCTCTCTTGCCAGAAACAAGAAAACGAATAAATGCTGTAGCTGTAATGAAAGGTCTGAAATTCTGAGATTAAATGAAAAGCAGGCTTCAGGCTGAACTGTATTCCTCATAAAGTATATGAACTCAGTTTCATGACCTATGCCTGCCCATTCAGTATCCCTTAATATCACATCAGCCTCTTCTCTTTCCTGTGCCTTATGCTACTTGCCTCAGGAAGTGTGTTTGAAATTCCTTGTAATATAAATACAGATAATTAATCTTTTGGCTAATAATTAATTGAAGATGGAAGTATGAATGAGTATAGAGTGAGAAGGGTTCAGCCTAGTATTTAGCTCAAATCAAAATTAGGGAAATTTTTTTTCCACTGAAGCTTTGGTGTGGGTATTGAAGTCTTCTGTGTCTTATTGCAGAAAACAAAATGAATAAACTAGATGTTGCTATTCCTTTTGTTTCTGAATTGGTGTTAATTTAGGAATGCAAAATGAAAGAGGTCTCAGTGTTGATATATGTGGTTTGAACACCTGATACTTCTGCTTCTGAGGGAGGTGGGACTACAGTCAGGGAAAAAAAACCCAAACTTCTCTTGGAGCAGAGGGTGTCTGGTCAGTTCAGATTGTCTGAACTGGGGAGTAATGAATTTAGGGGTCAGACCTGAAAATACTGCTTTGGTATGTCATTGTGTAGTAGTTTAGCTCAAGTTACTCGTATTGAAAACATTGTTAACATCTATGGGATTGGGCTGCCATTGAATACACATTAATAATGGTCTCTGTTAGGTGACTTGCACAGCAATTAAGTAAAAAGGATTGAATAAATTTATTTGAATTTACATATTTAATAGCATAATTAGCAGAAATTTTAAATGACAATAAATGGTGAGGAGATTTCATGCAGATGAAACTAGAGAACAAACTATCACCTGTCTTGCTCATCTAAGGACTATTGTTGGTACTGCTGAAGCTGCTCTTGCAAAGCTGAAATAGCAATACATTTTTTTTCCAGCAAAAAAAAATGAACTTTCTATTTAGAGCAAAAGCACACATATACACAGGGGAAATGCATACAGGACGTACATGCTAATTTTGCACCTGAGTAGAACAATTTGGGATACAGATGTGCTTCATATGATCTGCAGGTGCTGATCAGTGTGTTCATAGCTGCTGTGTGTGTGTATGTGTGCAAATGAAGAGACATTGTTACTGTATATAAATTCTACCCTATTTCATTATTCCAAAATGAAGTTTTCCTAATGGGTGAAATGCTTCTGGTCTGTGTCTAGTCTAGCATATTTGTTGTTTTGTTACTTTATAGCTTTTTTTTTTGGTGTTTTTTTGCCTGTTTGGGTAGGTATAGGACTAATGACCATAATTATTACCATTTAATAAATACTTTTATAAGTCATTGTCATGTTTTTTCCTTTTGTATCACTGTGTAATTTCTTTTTAACTGTGTAGATTTTGTTTCTTTTTCCATCCTTCCTTTTCCCCTTGATAACTAAAAACTTTTGTCTTAATTTTCCACATGCAGAGTTACTGCATGTGCTACAGGTTTTGCAATACCACAAACACAGCCTGTCACCCACACACCTCTTCTGCAGGCACTCAAGGACTCAGCAGACCCACCCCAGGCTTTGTGCAGTGTGTTGCATTGGCTGCCCTCTATGACTCCCTGCTCAGCACTGCAGAAGCTCTTAACTCTGCTCTGCTCAAAACCAGCTAGAATTTAGGAAAGATTATTAAACTTCCTGGCTCAATAGTGTTTTATTTGAATTGATAAGTACTGCAATAAGAAAAAGTGAAGGTTTTTAAATTATTGCTTTTGAACAGGCTGTCTTTCAGTTGCTTCTCTTTTAAAATATTTTTGTCTCTGTGTTTGGTTTTTTTCAGGTTTCCCTTTTGTTTAGAGTGTAGTGTAATGTCTGCAAAGATGAAACATAAATGCACACACTTTCAGGCATCAGAATTGCATTTTATTTGTTAAATATTTATTCTAATATAAAAAAAAAGTAGTTTTCTTGTCATCCAACAACCTTGTTATTCAGTGGTATCCTATAGATAATTAGGCTTCACCTGTACTAGTGAAAAAGACTGGATGAATATATACTTGGGCATTTGTTTGTGATAATTCATGCTATTTAATTATGAACTTGCTTTCCTGCACAGGTAAGTATCTTTTCCTAGAGAAGTGAAAAATCTTTAAAATTTATTTTTAAACAATTCATGATTTTCCCTTTAAGAATAGGACTGTCATCCTATTTTGAAGTTTCTACATGCATATTTGCTTCTGTAGAACTATGCTGCTTATTCAATATTTCCAGTGATCATACAACAAAAATCCTTTAGAACAGGAATGGTGTTCAACAATTTAAAGAGTGTTTTGTCTTTAAGCAGTAAGTGTAGGTTTTCTTCTTTTTGATTTCTAAGTCCTTTGAGATACTATTATGTACGGCAATAAAAGCTTCCCTATGCATTGAGAAGCTGGGATCTTCAAGATAAGCCTCTTAAAATTGCCCAAAATATGGAAATTAATTCTATGGTCTAACTACACAGTAAAGCCTCTACCAAGAGAGAAAGGTCTTGAATTTACAGTATATTTTCTAGACCTCATTACTTTCTGCATGGACACATTAACTGTATGTGAAGAATGGCTCTTGATAAATCAGAGGCGGAAAAGTAATGTTCATATTTATTGTGGCAAAACGTAGCTAAAATCTCAGAGGGGTCTTAATTCATCATCCCTTGCAGGCTTATTTATTGATTTTATTAGATTCATAGAGACTATGGGGAAGTGAAGCATTTGCTTGCCTCTCAGTAGAACTTGATTCCACAACAATTGACTGAGTTTTGTTGGTTGAACCCCAAAAATCAACTTAGTGGTTGATTAGAAAAGGAAAAGTTAGCAAAATAAGAAATAGATTTTGACTAAAATCTTTGTTATTTCTGAATTCTTTTCGTAAGATCTTACTATATCCAAACTTCTTGTTATTTGAAGATTGAATTCAGTCATGTATTAGCAGTTAATCAAAACAGCATTGACCTGAGTTGGTAAAGTAAGAAGACCATTTTCCACATAGCTGCTGTTGCACCTCTGGTCTTCAAGAAAGATCTGTGAAAAATTTTCAAAATGGCACTAGGAGCCATAGTCTTTAAATTTTTCTTTATGGAGTTCTTTTTTCCTCCCAGTATTTGATAAAGATACTAATTGTATTATTATTAGAGGTGCAGCTTCTGCCTTTGGAGAGAGTTTAGCCTGCTTGGAGAAGAACATCATCCCAATATGAAAGAACTCTTTTATAGAGAAAGTGGCCTGATATTCTGGCCAGTTATTCTTTCTGCCTTAAGAAAAGTCCAGGGATAGATAAGAATAAATACTGATAAGATAAGCAGATACTGCAGCATCAGTACCTATTTTTTGGTGATTGTTTATACTATCAAGCTTATTCAAATCAAACTACTTAAGGCTTTCCACTCCTTGAAAAGGTGAAAAAGTACAAGAAATAAGTTGAAGAACGTTTGACTAAAATTCAGCAGGCCTGGGAGACATTAAGGCCTTCCAGAAGGTGGAGATGCCAGGAAAGTGTTTTTCTCTTTGGTTGCATCAATTCTAATAATCAAACACAAATTGTTGCATGACTAGTACAGAAAGATGGTTTTCATTTGTCTTCTTAGATTCAGTTATGGTAATCACTGTACTGCCTATGCTCCTGTGTTTTTGATTGATTGCTCTCCACTCCTGCTGTTCCCTGCACGGAGAGCCCTGACATTTGATGAAGCTGTCGCAGTTTCAGGGTGGACTGAGAGAGATATTTTGAGGTCTTTGCTACAATACATTTCTACTTATAGTCTTCTTATAGAAGCCTAAGGCAAATGCTGTGATGAATATGGAAATAAACAATGGAAAAGGTATATTGCTTGATTTAGAAGGAACTCATTACCTGTATGGGTAGTGCCAGAACCCAAAGGTCTCTAGGCTAAGATCCTGATATGTAATGCAGGGAACATATCCAATATGCCTGGTGTGTACACTTGGAGCATTTATGGAAGATCATTGCTCTGACAATACCACAGATTCAGAATGACATTTCTCTGTCTGGTAAAAAAGAATTTAAAGTTCTATTTAAAGGCAAATAGCAGATTCATCTCAGGCTTCGTGGAAGTGCGTGAAGAGAGGGATGGTGCTTAGACATGCCATGAATGCATGATGCCATCTCTTCATTACATTTCAGTTGGGACTAGTGATGAACAATTTCTGATATGGATGATATCATTACTATTTAATTGCACTTTTTATTATTGCCTGTATGGTTTTTGAACCCTATTGAGGGCAAGTTAAGTCCCATGAAATTCTAGCATTTTACTGCTCAGAAATAGGGGAGAAATCTGCTTTTTTTTCAGTTGAGTGCAGTGTGCAGCAGGTAGCAAGACAGCTATCTATATAAAAGTGCACTGCCTTGTCCAGCTGAACATTTCCTCTGTGTCTCATCATGAGGCTGCAAGATGCATTTTTACCCTTGTCATCTATCACCAGTAAGGATGATTCCTTTCTCTCTTTTAACCATAACTAAACCATAGAGTATAGCTTTTTACTTTTTGCCAAGTAAAATTATTGGGAAACATTTCCAGGCCCACTGAAGAGATTTAGTTTCAGTTTTTTGTTTTTGTTTGGGTTTTTTTTTTTTTCGTGAAGGTATATTTTCTGTCACTTTAGTGTGGGGAAAAAAACAACCCCAAATCTAAACCAGTAAAACAACAGATGAAGAGAGCTGCTTTGGTTAGAATGTCAGCAGGATGGGGGCTGTCAGGGAGCAGAACATGCTGGAGGTAGTTTTGACCCCCATCTCTGCAGAGCTGGAGCTGCCCCCAGCACTGCCCCTAGAAGAGCCCAGACATGTCACCATCTCTTCTATCTTGCCACTTGCATGTGATTTGACCTCAAACTGAAGGTTATTGTGTACAGCTGCCTGTTCCTAGGAAATGTGTGATAGAAGATAAGATTTGTGGTTTGTCTCTGGAGTCTTGTAGTGCTGGCATGAAATTAAGCCCAAATACTGGATTCTGCACCTAGGACAAAGCAATGCTTGGTGTTAAGTACAAACTGGGAGAGAAGTGGTTGGAAAGCAGCCCCACAGAGAGGGAACTGGAGGTGTTGGTCAGCAGCAGGTTCTGTGAGCCAGCAGTGTGTGCCTTGGCAGCCCAGAGGCCAAACCCCATCCCGGGGTGCATCCGAGCCATCATCACCAGCTGGTCAAAGAGGTGATTATCCTGCTCTATTCAGCACTGGTGAGGCCTCACTTCAAGAGCTGTGAGCAGTTTGGGGCCCCACAGTTTGAGAAGGATGCGAAAGCTCTTGAATGCTACCAGTTTGAAGGCAACAAAAGTGGTGAAAGAGCTGAAAGACACATCCTGCAACTGAGGAGCTTGACTCGTTTGGCTTGGAGAGAAGGAGGCTGAGGGGAGGCTTCATTGCTCTTTACAGCTTCCTGAGGAGTGGAAGTGGTAAGGGAGGTAGTGAACAGGACAATTGGAATAGCCCAAAGCTGTGCAGGGGAGGTTTAGACTGGACATTAGGAGCATTACTTTACCAAAGGGATGGTCAAACACTGTAAAAATTTTCCTGCAGAGGTGGTTGATGTGCCAAGCCTGTCAGTAGTTAAAAGGCTTTAGTAAAATGCCCTTAACAACATGCTTTAGCTCTTGTCCAGCCCTGCACTGCTCAGAGAGTTAGACCAGATAGTCACTGTACATCTCTTCAAGTGAAACACTCTTCTTCCACATCCCAGTCAAAGGGACAGGAACAACATCTCCCAGTAGCTGACAGAGCTGTACCTTTTGCTGTTATTCATGTAACTGATCTGTTGCTGTTTGTCACAGTCAAGCACTGTGCCAGGTCTGCACGTAGGGGTGTATGTGCATGTTTGTGTTTTGGTAGGCATCTCCTTTGCTACCACCAGCATCAGTGTATCTGTTCATGTGACTGAAACAAGTGTGCACTTACACTGGGTTTAATTTAATTGTAATATTGAAATGAAAGAGATGAACCAAACCCAGCTATACTCTAAAAGTATCCATTTTTTTTCACTGTTACTCTTGTCTAGATGTGGGATTTATCAGTGGTGCAAAGCCATTTAGCATCACTTTAACAGCCCTAAGCTTGCTCCTGGGCCTTGAGTGTATCTGTCACAAGGCTACACAGTGCAGTTGCAATGTCTATAGCATGAAAAGACAGTGTCTCTAGCTCTCTGCTTATTAATTGGGTTATAATGGCATGTTAATGATGCTGCTCTGCTCCAAGGGCTGAAGCTGGATGGGTGGCTGAGGGATCTCACCAGTGCTCTGGACTATGTTGGACAGATGTGTTTGCAGATTCAGCAACGTGACTGGTGACAGACTGAGGGAAACTGGGAGGGCAAAATTGCACCCCACTGAATTTTCTATGCCTTACTCAGCTTGTGCCGAGTGAGTAACTACTACTGAAAAGTGCATTGAAATCCTGTCTATCTGAAGCTGAACTGGGTTCAGCTAAATCCCAAATTTAGATCTGGGATTCAGTGTGATTGCAAGGAAGGCCCCAGCTGCAACAGTTAGACCTTTGTCTGTACAACCATCAGAGAGAGTTCACAGGTTACAAAGAGTGTCTCGTCTGCCTCTGATCAAAAGAGATTCATTTTCAAATTTAGAAGAAAAAAATAACACCTAGAACTGGTGTAGATGGGAGGGTAAAGACTGCCTGCAGCAGTGTGGTCAAACTATGGAAACAGTGGGTTTTGAGAGTCCGGAGTTAAGCCAAGACAGCCTCTCAATCCAACTGTTTTTGTTCTCCTGTTACCAGCATAACATGCTGTCCCGTATGTTCTTTTTCTTTCTTGTATCTGGTTCTTCTACCTCCCACTCACAAGCTGCATTTCTTAAAAATAGAAACAGGATTCTCAGCCCAAGTTTAGTGATACTTCAGAGGGAATGAATGGCAAGTTCATTTGGCCAAGCAGTGCTTGCTGTGACTGTTTGCTACTATGGATTTAGGCAATGATTATCCCTCCCTCTTTTCATTTTGTTTGGGCTTTTTTTCTTTCTTTTTTTCTTAATACCAGGGGAGGCATTATGGGACATAGTAACTTCAGAGGAGGCCTGAGGGAAGAGGTAGCTGCATTTTACAGCTGTTTGTATTTGCTTGCAGTTTTGTTCAGATGATATTTTTTAAGATCTTCACAGAGAATATAAGACAGCTCCCCCAATAAATTCCTGCCTCCATGAATTCTCTTATATAAAAAACCTGGATGTTCAGAGGGTCTTTGGGTATATGGCTATCTGAAGACTTGAGGCTGTGCTTCAGCCCCTGTTCTTTAAAGCAAGGATGCTGGGGAAGTTTGCACAAGTTGTACATGGGGCTGCTCCCCAAGTTCAACTGTAAAGCTCTAATACCTAAGCAGAGGCAGCTGGAGGGTTTTGCAGCCTTCTAAAGTAGGAGAGAGAGGGGTCAGCCTGCTTTGTGGAGTGCTGCAGGGCTAAATGCGAGGCAAACCATAATGGAACATCACCTTAGAAAACTAAATCATCTGTCAGCTGCTTCCAGTGAGAGAAGCCCAGAAATTGCCTGAAGACTGACCTCTAGGATCTGCTGTTGCTCTCTGTATTAGAGACACAGATGTTCAGCCACTGGGCTGCCACCATTAGCTGTTCAATATAAATATTGTGCTGTGTTCAGTCTGTTTCCCAGGAAAAGGAGATGAACTTCAGTACTCTGAGCTGGGCAGTGGTACACAAGCACATCAGGCCAAAGTCCTTGGAAGATACAGTGTGTATAAAGCCTCAAACAGGTTCTGACTTGTCCACTTCAGTTATGATTTCTAAGCCCTATAATGGCTTCAACTGTGAGATTATCTTGTACATCAAACAAGTATTGGGTACACCTTGAGAACCACTATAGATATGCAATTGTTAAATATGACAGTAGGTATGGTCCATTTGTGAATGTTTAGTATTATTTTTATTATTATAATGAAAGCAGAAAAAGCAAGTTCTTTTCTATTAGAAAGAGGGAGTGGCAACATGCATTTTTGTGTTTCTTTAGCTAGCTAAAATATCACTGATTTGCTTTCCTAGCCAGAATACTGNCGCTACAAAAACAGGGACACCAAATTCTCTTATTTGCACAGTCTTGCGCTTTTCAAAGATAAAAGAGCTCTTCATAGTTTGGCTAGACTTCAGCTAGGTATTTCTTATGAGCATTCTCTTATACTGAAAATAAATAATCATCCAGTAACTTGAGATGAAAAGCTGTGGGCCAGCAGGTGCATCTCATAGTGTACATCCTATGTGCCTCTCTTATGGTCAGGACAGCCCCTCTTTCTCTGCTGAAGGCAGCCACAGACCCACTAATCCTGTTCATTCAGCCTTTAGTTTTAACCTTTCAGATGAGTAAACTGAGGTGCATTTCTGATACCTGACAGTGTCATCCCAGCTTTACTGGCAATAATACATTTTTGCAGCATTATATTACAAGATCAGTACTATATCAGTACAGATATATAAAAACTCCTCACACTTCATTATAACAGGGTTATGATTGCTTCTGTGGAAACAAGTCCAACTCATTCTAAGAGCTGTCATTGGATCAGAGGTGTAGGAAGAAGAAGGTGATTTTCAAACTCAGGAAATAAAGATGTCCCAAAGTTTTTCTTCTCAGATCCCTGCCTCAATTTTTCTGCTTGAATGTTCACACAGTTGAAAAATTTCTGAAGGAAGATTATCTGAAAGTGCTTAATGAAGTGTGTCTGGAAAGGGCTCTATTGTAATTTGCTACATCCAGTGTGCAGCCCAACATCAGAACATTCTCTCTCTGAACAGTAGACCTCTTGTCATTGGAGTGCCTCTCTAAAACCCAAAACCAGTAAAGAAAAGAATCATTGGTCTAAGGACTTAAAAAACTGAACTGGATCAAGGCTGAAAATTTCTGAGATATCTTTAGAAGTAATTGAAGGATAGAAAATTAGATAATAATTGTACTGTGCAATCTACAAACAAGTCAGATTTTTTTTTAAAGACTATTTATCTGCTCTTCCTAACTTCAGAGGCTTAAATTTTTAATTAAATTAAATTAATTAAATTTTTCTGGTTATCCTCAGTTACCTGCAAATCAGGAGGAAGATGTGACAGGGTGTGCCTTCAGAAGGCAATTCCTTTGCTCTTGTGGATCCCTGTAGTTCCATAAACTCTTCCAATTGAATTACACAAGTGGAGTGTCTTGATTTAAATATCTTAAGCCTGCCTCTCACCTGACGCTCTCAGTGTTTTTCAGACTGCTAAATAAGATACTAAATTTTAGATTAATGGTCTCATTACAAGAGCTGGGCTTGGAGCTTCATGGCTGCTGCTGAGCCACTGGAACCTGTACCATTTGCACCTTAGCTTCTCCCCAGGCAGCAACTGACAGAACGAGTGGATACATCTAAAGCTGTGCCAAGGGAAATATAAGTTGGATATTAAGAGAAAGTTTTTTCACTGGAAGAGTGGTAAAGTACTGGAATAACCTGCCTGGGCCAATGGAGTGGTGGAGTCACCATCCCTGGATGTGTTTAAAAAAAGACTGGATGTGGCACTTCGGGCCATGGTTTAGTTGAGGTGTAAGGGTATGGGTTGGACTCAATGATCTTGAAGACCTCTTCCAACCCTAGTGATTATGTGAATTCTGTGAATTCTCTTAATAAAAATAATTATCTCAGTAACAGAAGCCTATTAAAATCTGCCAAGTATTTTCACCTTTTCCATGGCCGTTTCTTCTTAACTTAGGTTTCATGCAAAGTGAAGATGAAGTTGTGAAGGAATTTTTCTCATGGGTTGTAACTAACACCATAAGGCTGCATCCTCTTGTTTCCCAGCATCTCTGGCCTCTAGTTAAAATATACTGTGTATTGTGACCAGGAGATATCAAGTCCTAGATCACTTTTTAATTTTTTTTTCTATAGAGTCCTCAAATACTTATTACAAGATCACTTTCCTTTAGTGCCCTTAGTTTCATGAATGTTATACACTGTGATGGGAGATGGGTCATGCTCTGCATTAAAGCTCTGTGTTGCAATCCATTTTTTTCTAAGCCACCTTTGAGGCTGAGCAGCAGCATAACTTCAAAAGTAGTCTGCCTTTACAATAACATGTTTATTCTGTTGGAAATAGATAGTTCAAATCAAAGTCCAACATAGTTCAAGCCTTGAATATTAGTATCTATTAGCAGTCATATGGATATGCTATTCATTAGAGTATAATATTCATAATACTTCATAATTTTTTTATTTGTTTCTGCTCTGGCATTGTCTTGTTTTTTGCTGCAGCCTGATTGTACAAATTAAACTAATTTTTAATACTTTTTAGAAATACTACAAATAAGATGTCATTAGAATTCATGAACGTCCAAATGCACACATATGACAGAACGAAT
>VZUA01020678.1:25305-38750 GCA_013401035.1 Horornis vulcanius | reverse complement strand
GTCATGGCCCAGCAGCTGCCCCGCCCTGCTGTGCAGCTGGCCCCCAGCCTGCCACCGTGCAGGGATTCACAGGTACTCCATGCTGCTCGCCCTCCTCCTCTTCTGGGGTGAGAGTGAGGAAGCGGGAGTGGAAAGAAGCCCAGCCCAGAAAAGGAGAAGGGAATCCCCTGCCTGCCTTGACCCCTGGTCCACTGGAGAAGATGGTGTGAGGCTTGCTGGGAGGCAGGGCTGGTGGCTCAGCGTGGGATGGAGCAAGGGAGGAAGAGTATCCTGTATCCATGGATCCAAGGGGAGGCACTTAAGTGAGCCTGGAAATCTTCAAATTTACCGTGTTGGGAACTGCTCTGTAACTTCTAGGCTAAGGCTTCAGGGCAAAGCATACCTATGTTCCATCAACTCACAAGTTAAAGAAATCAGATTTTGGCAACTAAACTCGAACTTCCTTTTGCATAAGTAATACAGCAACATCTAGAGCACTCGACTGTGCACTGTCAGGGGACCATGTGAAAAACACCTCAACAAATCACATCCCAGCTATTTCTCCTTTACTAACATTTAATTTGCAGAGTACAATCCAAATTGCAATTCCAAAAGCCACAAGGGTGTATCAGCCACTTCAGGCACTACAAAACCAAAACAAAACNCAAACCCCAAATAAAGAACCCCACAACAAAATTTGGAGCTTGTTTTTCAGTAATGCTGAAAAACCCCTGTATGAAATAACTTTTAAGAGTATACGCCAAGAGTATGTTCCAGAGACTGGAACATTGCAGGTTCCATTCTACCTCTTCTGGTAATGGTATTTGCATCAACAATGAGGGCATCCACTTGAGGAAAGACAGGGAGCATCGTGTTGGCACAACAAAACCCTTTCATTGTGGAGACATCTGGGCCATTAATAGCAGTCTGCTGGGGAAGGCTGCACCTCGCTAGATTGGGTTTCAAACGAAGTTCTCCATGAGGTGTTGAGCAAAAGAGAATTGGCTGCAAGCAGGACAACACAGGCCTGGTGGGTTTTGTTTACCGTGCAGTTAAAGGAGCACTAAATGATTAATGAAGGGCTGACAGCTTCTTTGTAGAGTAGCAGACAATATTTTGGGGCAGGACTTTGGCTCGTCAGGTTAAGCATAAAAATGCTTACATAGAGCTCTCTCTCCTGAGCTCACTGCTGTTCAAATGACTTTTCTAACTTGCTTCCCAGGACAAGAACATAAATGTAAGGCTGTCTTGAGGAAAAAAAAAAGAAGCACAACAAAGTGTTAGTTTGCCAGAGACTCTGGCACACTAATATCTGTGGTAACACCAGCAGCACACGTTCATTACCACCTTGTTAGAAGCTACAGGCAAATCTGCAGCAAGATCCCTCTCAAAGTAAACCTAATTCCACTGAGAACAGCAGGACCATTTAGCCCCCATCAGACAAGCTCTGCCCTGCACTCTGCAAGCTCTTCCTAGGCACAGAGCTGCCATTACCATCAGGAATGGCAAGTGGCTCATAAGGAACTGAGTGTGCCTTCCTTCGGAGCAAAGTAAGGAAAAAAAATGATGCCATGCAAGCTTAAGGTTAATGGCTGAAAATCCCTGAAGCCCAACATATAGAAAATTTTCTATGTTATTTAAGCATTGGATGCATGATTAAAATCAAGAGGATGGCCACCATCTGATGGCAAGACCATCTCACCTGTTTCTACACTTTAGATATGAATATTAATAGAATACAAGCAAAGCCCCCCAAACATTAAAGAAGATTTGGCCTCTAGAGGGAGGGAAGAGGAGAAGTCCTCCACAGGAGCCTTTCCAGTCTTCAGAGCACTTACAAATTTTCTGGCAACTTAAAATCAAAAAACACACTTAAGAAAACATATCTAGGAAATGTAACATCCTGAACATGCAAAAAATGTGTCCCTAGTTCAGGAATTCATGTAAAAGACAACACATTTCACAGCCAGCACATTACCATACAAGTACAACTACATTTTCAATCAAAATCAGTCCTTAAACATCCGTAAAGCACAAGCTCAATTTTTCATGCAGGCTCACCTGTGCCCACAAGATGCTTTTGTGCATCAACTCAAGAGATTTCTGAAGACATAGATCTAATTTTAGCACTCAGGTCTCTTACCTCAGGTGGGAGGCAGAGCAAGCAAGGCTGGCCGACCTTCTCTGTCACCCTTTCCTCTCCTTCCCTGTCACATAATGCTCTAAAGCTGGCAGGAATTCCTGCTGGATGGGATGTGCCACCACTCCACAGCCTGATGTGAATTTAAAAAGTGCTGATTTTGTCAGGCTCTACCTGCAGGTGTCTGCAGCAGGTCCTGTTGGAGGGCTGCAGGGAAGGGTGAGGGTCTGTCCTGGGTTGCTTCCACCCAGCTCCACCACAGACCTGTCTGAGGCTGGTGGCACCTCTGTCAAAAGCCAAAATCCAGCATGACAGGAAGGAAAAATGTAAGAGAAACAGCCAGAGCTCTTGCAGAAAACAGGCTGGTCCTGGCTCTCCTGACAGACAGGAAGCATAGCCTGCAGGGCCCACACTGGAGCACGGGAGAAGCATGAGGAAGAAGGAGCAGTAAAAAGGAAATGCACACTCTGAATGCAGTCTCTCACTCCCCATCCTGGGTGAGGCAGAGGAACTGGGAACGTGGCAGCAGAGCTGAGACTGGCAAATGAGGTGGGCAGGACTGTTTTAGTTCTTGCCTTTGTTTCTCACCATCCAGTGCTATTGTAATTGACAATAAATTAACAGTCCCCATGCTGAGTCTGTTTTGCCTGTGCTGGGAGATAGTAAGTGATCTCCCTGTGTTTATCTTGACCCATGAGGTTTTTTATCATATTTTCTCCCCTGACCTGTTGAGGATGCGGAGTGGGTGAGGAGCCAGGTGGGTGTTTTGCCATGATCAACCCACCACATAAAAGCGTGTTTCTTATTCACCTCAGCCCTCTGACTGAAGAAAACACTATAACTGGAAGAAATGTAGCAAACCCCATAAATTTCCTTTCCAATAATCTCCTTCTGTCAGAACATAAAATCTTCCATTTCTCCAACTAACCATAGAACAGCTGAGATTAAATCTTCCTAGTGAGAAACAGAAATGTGTTACCATGGCCTGCAGTCTGCAGGACATGCCCCTGTGACATAAACACCATAAAGTTGTTGGGCACCTTGTTCCCAACACTCATGCTGTTTGGTGCAGTACTCACTTCTTTGCAATCTCTAACAGCACTGGAGTCCTAACACTGAATTACCACTTCTGTCATAGGTATCTACTGCAAACACTCTTCCTGAGCAACTTTTTGGGTTGGACTAAACATAAGGGAAGAGTAAACCAGAAAGCCCTCAAGAAGCAAGAGTGCTGCTGCTGCAGGGTCAGCAGCTTGTTTAAGGGAGAGAGACTGCAATCCTTACTTCTCTCTCCCCAGGACTGTGATAGCTCAGGCTCCCCCCACACCAATCTGTTTGAAATGACAGCACTGGGAGGACAAGAGTGGAGTTAAAATTTTGTTACTGCAGCAAAAGGCGAAGTGAGGACACCACACTAGTCTCTGAACACTGGGATAACTTTCTGTTGGGAAAAATGACTTGTCAAGACACTGATGTGGCAGAAACACCATGCACTCTGCCGAAAGGTTTGAGCTGCAGATATTCCCTAACAGCTTTTTCATCCAAGTCTTGGATTCAATTCATTTAACACTGTGATAAAGAACAAAAGCCATCAGTAAGCAGAGTGTGGTTTTTAGCAATCCAGTTCCTCCTCCAAGCATCACCAGGATGCAGTACGCGCAGTTGGGAGGAGAACTGAGTGTCAGCCTGGGCATTGCTGCGTGCCAGAGCTCCTCCTCTGGAGTCCTATCGAGTGGCTTTCCTCCTCAAACGTGTCCTAATGAATTCCACCGAAGCCTGCAGGTAAAATCCTTCCCCAAGCATTTTGCCCTGATTGATAGCTTTAGAGCCTTCCTTCACACGACTTCGGCTGCTTTCCAGACCTTTGTTTTTTCTTCTTTTTTGTAACTGTCTCCAACGGGAAGTTGCACTTGGTTTTTTCATTGTACGTTTCTCTTAAAACTGACATCTCTGCATTGTAATGAAGGAACCCCTGGGTATTAGTGACAAATTAGTCCCCAGCTAAAGAATATTTTCTTTTCATTTCTATACCAGGTGGAAGATATTAAAATCTCTAGAGGAATTTCACCTACTCTGCCACAATAAATCATCACACAATTTTCTTTTTAAGTGACTTAATGTTACTGCCCCGAAAACTTCATCACCATTAAAATCGTCTTCTCAACTTGGTCAGGGAGACTTTATCAAAAACAGTATGTATTTAATTATACTTTGAAAATTATTGTGATTTCACTTTCATACTTTAAATAGTGCTTTTAAAATATGAATTATTCCCTTCGGAGAAGAAAATCCATGTACTACCATAGGTAGAAATTAACAGAAAAATATTTTCCCTTCTTTGTTTAAGTATCTAATAAGGAACAGTATTAAAAAAAAAACCTCCAAAAGATCCCGCACAGTCTGTAAGAAAAGGAGAAATATTGCACTCACTATTCTTTGTTGAAGAATTTGTAAAGTAGCAGCCAAAATAGAGGGGAAAAATGTAAAAATACTTAGGTAGATCACTGAAACCACAGGCCACTGAAACGCAGCAAAATATTCAGTGAAGGCAGAGATTTACCTTTTTTTTTTTCCCTAGAAGGCTACTACTATTTTAGTAGTAATATATTATTAAAACCTTGATACTCAAAATGTTAACTTTACAACCACAGAGATTTTGTGTCATTACAGTGGGGCTTTCTATTTTATAAGACAGATAAATTCTAGTTTATAATCAAAGCTAAACACTACACAAGTGGCTTATAGCTTCTGATTAAATGGCTTCACAGACATTTATGTGCTTTTAATCATAAATTAATTAATTTTTCAAATTATAATAGGTCCATTAAGTAAGCCAGCAGCAAAAGAGTTCATTTTACAACAGAAAGTAACACCAAGACCGAAATTTAAGAGTCCTGCCCCACCAGCAAAGGGAGGGCAGGACTGTGTCTATCAATAAATACGGCACACTAAGTCTACACCCAATTGATTTTTCCTCTATTTGCCAAGAAAAGAGCAGAAGATCAATTAAAAAGCAGAAATGGAAAACCAAAGCGTTAAACACTACTAGATATTTAAGATCCCACAGTGTTTCTTGCGAGTGCAGTGCATCACTCCCCCGCTTCTCCCGGGGGAGTTCCAGCTCCAATAATTACCTTCTCTCTGCTCACAAAGTTCAAGTTCAAAACAATATTCATTTTCCACTTCCTGTCCTAAAGCAGGGCACAATGCTTCTGTGCATTGCTCAGTAACCATCCTGCTCCACCACAGACACGTTAAACCACGGCTGTGATCGAATAATCCTGATTTGTGGCGGGGGCTGGGGGAAGGAGAAGCCCCGGGCTTTAAGAAAGAAAGCATCAAGCTCCAACATCAACGTGTCTTTTACTAGCAGCATCCTTTATTAGAAATTAGAAACCAAGGATTTGTCTCCACACCCCACCCCTAATTTGCAGGGGGGCATAAATGGTATTTCAAAACTAATCTAGCCCAGAAGTTTTGCTGCATCTCAGATATTTTACAGGAGACTCACTCGGCATCCTCAGCCCCCTCCCTATCTAGCTCTCTCCCCCAAATTATATTCATCTGCTGCAGTGAACAGGAAGGATGGTTGCCAAACAAACAAAATGAAATCATATATAATGGGCAGAATACACCTTCCTTCAAACCACAACTTAAGGGTTTTCAGGTGAACAGACACTGAAAAGGGGAAGACAGCAAAGGTTTGTGAAAGTGGCTATACAGACCATAACCTTACACTGCCTTGTAAGGATTACACTCATTTACAGCATTGCTGAGCGATTATATATTTCTGGTCAGAGACCTAAGCTTGCCTCTTATTCAGAGAAATGAATTTTACTAAAAACAAGATTGCTCCAATGTAGGTATTTACACAACAGGCCACCAAGGCTAAACAGAACAAGGATCCCATAATTTTATTTCAATAAATAAAAAGAAAAATGGTGTCCACCTTATTTTCCTCCTGCACACCTAACTCCCAACACACTCAGGAGCACCAGGTCACAAGAGGTGTGATACCACGGATGAAGTCATATCACTGCAAACTTTTAGTGCAGGAGGTTACAACCACTGGTACTAAAAGGGCTGTGGGACCTTCCTCTCTCCACCCAATTCCGATTTACCAGCTTTTTAAACTGCTGCTGGAAATGTTTGCTGATTTGCAAACAGGCCATTGAGCACGGATAGCACAGAAAGATATTGATTCCCACTCCCATTCTGCAAGGCTCAGGCACTGAAGAAATGAGCTGGACTTGAACTGGCAGCAGTTACAATGGGATTAAAAAAAAAAAAGTTTAAATATGCATTTTTGCAACAAGTACAGAAGGTTAAAAACTGCTCCCACTCAATAAAGGTTCAACCCTTATTTGAGTGAACAGATTGGGAACTGCAGTGAGAGCACGACTGGATCTAATACATTTCTGCATAGCTGAACACAAGGAAGGAGAAACTGTATGTATTTTCCTTGTACAAGGATTAAGGCTGACTTTCTCCTAATGCTGTCTTAGTGAAGATGAGCAGTATTCAGCACAGCACTTACCAAATACAAGCTAGCAAAAACCATGGGTTCATAAATTCAAAAATAAAGCCAGCCTACAAAATAAGAATAAAAAGGAAAATTTGGATACAGTGAAAATAACATTCACATGTTTTACTTTAAAGAGTGTCATCTTTCAGAAAAAAATGGTGCTTTTTAGTTTGCTAAGGGGTGGAAAAAACAGTATCTCTTTTTCAAATAAGAAGTATTGCTCAATTTTAGAGAAGATTTTGTCTTGTTTCACCCACAGTAGTAGGGAAAAATAATAAATTTACAGAGCTTACAAAAACAAAGTACACACTGTCAACATTTAGTGAGGGTAAAGTATTTTGTAAATACATTTTGACTTGTCTTAGAATCAAAGAATTGTCAAATAGTTGCAATTAAACTCTAAGGCTGGCAACTGAGCACAGAAGAGCAGTCGCAAGGGGAATCAAAACTAGTGATACAGATCTATACTCAAAGCTGATCAAAGTCATTTCCAAAGTAGCTGTAGGACAATTACACAGCAAACAGCCAAATCAAAAGTGTCACCAAAAGACACGATTTGCAATAGATGGAAAACTTGTCTTTAAGACAGCTGATGAGCCTCTCTGCGTGGTGCACAGACAGAGCTGTAAATAACTGAGGCCCCCAGACTGCTCTGCTTACTCAACCTTTTTAAAAAACAAAAACATTTCAGATGCCTGCCCCACTTTCCCCTCACTGTTTCTTGTGGGTGCTTGAGTAATCCTAGAGGCATGTCCAGTTTTTAAGACATTTGCTGAGTTTAAGGAACATTTCCCACGTCCCTCTGTCTTTGGAAGTACCTGGCTGCCCTGCTCTGCTTGAGTTTCTCTGTGAAGTCTGCTCTTTCCAGCACAGAGGCATCAACTCTCCGTGGGTTGACCAGTTACAATCTGGGCTGACCAGTATTAAATAATTTTCTTCATTTAGGATTATTTTTTTATTTAGGTGGGCTGCCTTCCTTCTCAAACACAGGGATGGCAAATGAGAATTTCTGCACAACGAGATGAATGCCTACAGTTCAAGCCAACAGCATCAGCTTACCCATTTTCTCAAACCTCTCTGCACATCTAAGAAGGGGTAATTAAACCTACAACTTTTTTGATTACTGCAACCCATAAAAGTAGGAGCCCACAGCCAGGAGCAGGCAGAGAGAAACCGTGTTTGCAGAGAGACATTGCACAGTCGAGCTTGAAGTCTGTAATGCTGGTTTATGTAAAAACATTCCTGAAGAAGTCTATTACAGTTAAAATAATTCAGGACTTCCATTTCCCTGAATTATTAAGTGGTGTTGCAGCAAAGGCAAGCTGAGGTTCTATCATGCATTAATTTCCTCTCCAAAAAGCAGAGGGGAGATGAATGACACCAGCATTTCATGCAGCACTCACGCAAAGACATGGACGTGAAGAAATCTCAGGTTTGTAACCAAATACTTTAAACCTTCATTTCCTTCACAGGAATCCAGCTGGGAATAAGTTAGAAGTGGGCTATCATCAAGGAAGTTTCTAACATCTGAACAACAAACCTCAGTTCCACCAGTCTCTGTGCATCAATAACAAACCCTTCACCTGCTTTTCAAATTGCTAAGGCCCAAACCATATCCAGGCTCCCACAGCCTCGAGCCCATTTTCACTCTTTGTATTCAAACCTGGCAGCAACAACAAAAAAAGGACCAAAAAACAACCCAGCAGTCTTGCAAATAACAAAATCCCACACCCCAACAAAACACGCACCCTGCCTCTACCAAATAAATGTCAGTCAACAAATAGGCACAAATTTCACAATGGCTGAGGTCATTCCCTTTAAGTCATTACGGTTTGTGGGTGAGTTTTCCTGGTGGTTTTAACATTGGTTTCTGTGATTGCAGCTATGCTTATTTATGCATTTAAGGCGTATGATCTAATACACTTAGGTTTAACTACTTCATTCTTTTGACATTCTTTCCAAATTATAAAAAGGATTCTTGGTGTTTTCACTGCCTTGGTAAAGTAACAAAATTGCTGTCCACATAATTTCTTAAAAATACAGAACAGAGTAAGTACTTGATGAAAATAATTCTAAGGAAAAAAACTCTACCCCAGACATTCCCTTCTCCAAGATAACATTTCTGTTCTCTCTCCCTCCCCCCTTCCGAGGAAACTTACTATTTTTTTAGAAATAGATGTTTTGCTGGCTTTTTAAAAACAATATCCAGGCCTTAAGAGTGATTCAGCTACAACTTATAATCAACACAGTAGTTCAGCTTTTTTTTTTTTTTAAGCCCTTCTATTTTTACTGTTGTGCTTTAAAAAAACTGCACATTTGCGGTACGCTTCAGTCACAATGCATCTTCCACAGCACTTTGAATTCTACAATAATGCTCATTTTATTCAACGCCTTTTGGTTATCTACCAGGGATCCTTGCTTGATAAAAATCAAAGAAGGCAATTTTCTACCTTTTTCTAATGGAAATTTAAATTATCTTCTACCTCCAAGGCACAAAAAAAGCCCAAAGAGCCCACATCATCTAGGTGAGGCTGGAGAAATTCACTGATTTTTAGGAGATATGCAGAAACATTTTCAGGAAGCTGAAATGAAAATTAAAATTGTGCATAGGGATGGGCGTGCACATCTCTCTCCCAATACCGCGTGCAGTGCACGGCTATTACCTTGTATACAGAGGTCATGGTAAAACATTTTAATTGACCTTTTTAAACTTGAGCCCATGGGTACTTCTGTATTTCTGGAGCCCCTGATACGGTTTTATATGTCCAAGCATGTTTCTAATCAGCAGTAGAAAGATTGGAGAGCCCCCACAAGCTCTGTGGAGAGAGAAGGGCCCCATCCTGCAGAGGAGGTGCCACCTCCTGCAGCTCAGCACCAGCACCAGGTACAGCTCTCCTGAGCCCAGCTCTGACCCAGCCACACCAACAAAACATTATTCACTGGCACACAAAACACTCTCAATTTCCCGAGCCATCGGACCCCCCCATTCCCCAAATCTGTAAAATCCCTCCATGGCAGCCACGCACTCTGTGGGCACCACAACAACGTCGCAGGCTCCTCCGTCCCCTCCCGCTCCATCCTTTCCAAGCCTTTTTCTAACCGAACCCCAACTAAAACAATCCTCCACAAATTACAACAAACCTCCCTTGAAATTCCCCGTAAACCTCACCACAACCCTGCAGCAGACTTGGGGCTTTCCACAGAGCCTGTACCTAAACACCAGGGACCAGAGCTCAGCACGGCACTAAAGAAGCATTTTCCGGACACTGCAGAGGTGACAAAGAGAATGAGAGCAAAGCCAAGATGCCATCTCGACTTCAGGCAAACAACCTCTTCTGACCTCTGGCAGCTCCCACACACTATTAAACAAAAAGTATTCTCTCCATGTTAATGAACCATGTACAATCAAACAGATAACGCTGATGTTAAATAAACATGTTTATATGTGACTCCTAATGCCAGGACTTAAGCAGCTGCAGACAAATAATTTTAAATGGGAAGGATTATGCCTGTGTAAGTTTTCTCATCTCATTTTACACACCTTTGAAATAATTAAAATACATAATTAAAGCACAAGCAGAAAGACTGAGTGAAAAGAGGTTTGACTATTTTTAATTAAATATTCACTCTGTGACACACGCACTGGAATCATCTCTGCAGTGAACATTACTTCGGATCCAATTTTCCTCTCACACCTCTTGCAGCAGTAAATCAAGATCAGCTGAACATCCTGACAAAGAAGGGAGCTGGATTGGATTTTGAATGCTGCAATAAAAAAATATTTTGCACAAGACCTAAATTCTTATTCCTGCTTTCTCCTCTCTCCTGCTTCAAACCTGGGGTAGCCCCAAATCTACCTGCAAATGGCAGCACCTCCAGGCCCCAAATGACCCAACCAAGAGGAACAATTATTTGCATCCTAATTGAAGGGCTTATCCTCACCTGATTAAAAGAAGGTGTTTGTTAAACATCATTACTTGAGTTAAGATCAGCAAATAAAGATGAAGTATTGTTTTAAGAATTCGACTGCCATGAAACAATTGTTTTCTGATGGGATCTCTTAATGAGCAGTCCCAATCAGGATGGTCTTTCTGCCTTTTCAGCAGAAAAGGAAGGGAAAGAGATCTGACAAGTTCTCCCTATTCATATCAAAGTGAGAAAAATGCCAAGAGGTTTGAGTAGTTAGATTTTCTTTTTCGTAGACATATTAAAAAAAAAAAAGAAATCTTGTATTCTTTACTAAATTAAGTCACAAAAAGGAGGATGTATTTAAGCCTGAATGGCTTTAGTATATACCATAGTTTATAACTATGAATATATTTTTTGTTCTCTTTTTCTATCCTGTGCAGTAAAATGTGAAATTTAATGAAAATAATTTGATTGTTATTCCAGGAGACTCCTCCATGCACTCATCAAATATATATTGCTACTGCTGTTAAAAATACACAGGTACAGGGAAACTAACCATACACTGGGAATGGTGGTGTGAGATTTCCCTACATGGTCTACCAAATGACCCCTCCATTTACAGGATACATTTAAAATCTTCATATTTAAAGTGCAGTGTTCCATGGCTTATGAAAAAAAAATTGAATTTGCAACTTCATTTAACAGTTTGTCCCAAATAAAAGTTATCCCAGCCAGGCAAAATTAACTCAAAAGTATTTTCTTAGCATTCTAAGAACTTCTGCTAGTTTTCACAGATTTATAAAAGCATTTTTCACCGCATAAGTAATCTTAACAATCATTCCCAGATTAGGTCTAACAACCTGTGAATTTATCGCAGAAGGAATTTACTGCAAGGAATAATTAGTCTTCAGCACTGCTCATGCTTGTTCTCCGGCTGAAGACACCTTAAGACCATCTGGTTACTGCAAAATTTGGCACAGAAGAAACAAATCTCACTGAAGAGAATTATAGCTGATTTCAGAATAGCTGCTGTACCACTACACGTCATAAATAACAGTTGGGAAGACAGCAGAAAATTACTAACGTCTTTAATTGTTTTCTTTGTCAGCAGTGTGTACACATACACACTGACACACAAACACAGCCACGTAGATTTCAGCCCGACACCTTGCAGGATGGAAGTTAAACATGCAACTAATATTTGCAGGATTAACAGCTAAATGATTAAATTTTCAGGGGAAAAAAAAAAAAAAAAAAAAAAAGAGAAAAGCATATTAACCAGCTACGCATAACAACACAGCAACACACAAGACTCTTTAAGTGATATTCTGAGATCAAGTTCTTTGTGTGAATACCTGAGTTTAATTCCTTATAATTCAAGGCATATCCGCACACATCGTGGAGTTGAATACGGGGCTTATTGTTGGAGGGGGAGTCATCAACAACATTTTTATTTCTCCCTAATGAAGCTTTTCTAATGGAACCTAAGACTGCCAATGTTGTGAGGTATTTGAAACAGGAACCCTTTTCAAAAATTTCAACCAAATAATGGTGATAAGATTAGCGAGTCATGGGAATCGAGTCTCCATGTACTATTCTAAAAGAAAATGAGCCGAGGGGAGTGGGCTAAACAAAGTAAAGCAAAACAAATTGATGAGCGTAAAACCAAAAGCATACACCACTTGTTATTCAGCCAAATGTTTTGACCTGTTGGGTGGGTGAGCAGAAAAAGAAGCACAAGAATTACGTGGACAATTTGACTCTGTAACTGCCCAACTCAATTTTACACCATTGGGTTTTTTTAATTAAGAGTTTTAAGTTAGAACAATTAAGTCAAGTTATCAGCTGCTGTACCATTTCAAGTCAATTTCCAAAACACGTTTAAAAAGTTTCTGGAATGTTTCCAAAGCTGTGAGTACTGATTATTTTCAAGGCATTTGAATTGCAAGTCTTTCCTACTTGCTTGTGTTAAATCTGAGGCCACATGCTGCCTTCAATTTCAAAGTAGAAATAAAAATTCAGCTTTATTTAAAAAAGGATGATAAGAAAGAATTTATCCTGTCTGAAGCAACAAGTAACAAAACAATGCAATGCTACCTACGTGTATGAAACTATCTAAGAAGCATTAGTTTAGACAGAGAATTACTAGTTTAAATGTATGCCAGCTTTTGTGGACCAGATTGCCCTAATACACACAGATGTGGACTAGCATGAAGAAATTTAGACATGCTTTCTCAATGAATTGGGGTAAAGGAAGGGGAGGGACCCTTCCACGGATGGCATTGCAGAGATAAGATATTTTCAGTAAATTCATGAAGAGCACGAGAGAAACTAAACAACAAACCATTGCTGCCACTGCCTTTAACAGCGCTCAGGGATGCGTGAATTTGATCCTGCGCTGAACAAAATTCTGTTAATATTTGATACTGACCAATAAACTGTTTATTGGTTCACTACACGTATTTTAGCAATCACAACTTTATACAACAGAATATACCATTATTTGAAATGTCTGAACAACAGTAGCTGTATACCATGAATAATTTCCTTTAGAGGCCGTTCACTGCACTCAAGCACAATTTAACACTCAGAAAAGTTTACTTAAACTGCATAAATCACATACAAGTTTTCCTCATAGAAGCAGCCGCGGGAAAAGCGCAGCGGCTCATTTCATTTAAACGCACGCTTCAGCTTTTAAAATAATTAATAAGCGAGGTTCGCTTGACGGTAAAACCGAACCGCACGCTGCGCAGCAATTAACTCCCAGCGCTAATTCTCGGTCGCAGCCCCGCACGCAGCACCCCCCGCTGCCCCGGAGCCGCTCCGCGCTCCGCCAGAGCCGCTCCGCGCTCCGCGCTCCGCCAGAGCCGCCCCGCGACGGGCTCCGCGCCC
>VZUA01020678.1:0-16491 GCA_013401035.1 Horornis vulcanius | reverse complement strand
TTTTTTTTTTTTTTTTTTTTCCTTCTGAGATGAAAAACATGCTGGTTATTCTGATTTAGATCATCAGTATGGCCCTGATTTACCACTACATCACACCCTCATAAAACTGGAGTATCAAGGGACCTTAGTTACAGGCCAGACAAAATCAAATCCACTGTAGGGAGCATATATACAATTGTGCAAGTTTGTTTTCTTTTTTTTTTTGAGTCTGTGTTAATAGGCACTGTGCATGTAAACTCTTGCATATGTCTTTTCTTTGTTGTTATGACAATTATTAGCAAGAAAGATCCCAATACAATTTGGCTGCATGTGAATTCAGATTTTTAGTAGACTGAAAAACATTGCTCTTAGAGAAAAAGTAGCACATCCACAAACTAACAACAAGGTATTATCATTACCTATGCAATTGTGTCTGCACTAAAATGACATTTGATTTGGTCTCTTTTTATTTTTGCATACTTTGTTCTGCAAATGAAAATACCAGACACTGTACAGAGAGATGACAGGATACTTTATCCTGGTTTTCCTTCCTGGAAGTTACACTTTATTACTTGTAAACTGGAAAATACAACCTGCATTGTTCCCAAACCCGTGGAACTGTTTAAGACGAGAGGCATCTAGAACTAGCTACATTTTTAAGAGAAAATAGGACTGTAGTTTGGACTTGAATGTTGGACTTTAATGCATAAGAAAATCTCAATTCAATAATAAAAAGGCTGTGTCTGAAAACGACATTCTAATTAAATCTTATGAAGTTTTTAGAGACAAAGGGGGTAAATTTGCATCCCTTAGGCAAAGCAATATCACTCTTTCTTTTATTTAACCTTTTTACTTCTCTTTTCATGCCTCTTACAAGTTCTATTGGTTTGGTTGTGTTTTTAATTTTTTTTTTTTTGTAGAGAGGGAGAAAGTTAGGAAATTGGAAAGCCTCCTGTCCTGCCAGCAGAGGTGGAAAACAAAAGCATTCAGTTGCCAAACCTAGAATTATGTTCTGAATGGATGCAGTATAAAGCAGTAATAGTTTGATATTTTCAGTTGGACCATTTAGAATGGAAATAGAATTATATCATATTTGAAAACAGTTCTGGAAACAGAAAAGCTGCAGTCTTTGTAACTGGATTTTTCTTCAAAAAGGTTCTTATGAAGAGCACTTACAAAATTATTATAGATGGGTTAGTGAGGATGCTGCAGGCAGAGAAATAGAAACATTTTCTGTATTTGACATTTGCAATCCTATAGAAATCTTCATGTGGAAAAGCCTGGGGGGAAAAAAATTCAAACAAAACATCTGATGTGATTGGTCAAATATTCAATATTAAAAGGCTCCCATTTCCTTGCTCAGTAAAAATTAATTTACTGTTTGTGGGTTTTTGTTTCTGAAGTCAGGCCATTACAGACAAATCTCTTTTCTTTCTTGTTTTTGGTTGGTTGGTTTTGCTTTTTGGTTTTTTTTTTTTGGACGGTTTTTGTTTTTAGGTTGTTTTTTTTTTTTCTTTAGTTGTTTTCATTTTTTTGTTTGTTTGTTTTTGAGACAAAGATTCTAGTTTTCATGGCTTTCGTAAGCTCAAACCAACTCACGCCGAATAAAACAAATGAGATCTCTGAAACTCTGTAACTTTTAAAATCTCATGGTTCTTGAGTGAGTGTCACAATGTGAGTGTGGAGGCAGCCCTGCTGTGATTTAGTGCCCACAGGGGTGGCACAGCTGCCGAGGGTGTCAGACAACGAGCCCACTCGGGCTTATTTATAGACACCCACATGCTTTTCATCCCCCTTTGGTATTTTTATTTCAGTGGCGTTTGAGATCCCAGCTTTCCTGCACTTTCACATGAGAAAATAGTGCCTCTCCTGATGAGCTGAGATTTTAAGACTGGCGGAAGAGGGGAAAAGGAAGAGAAAGGCTCCCTCATTCCATCAGCTCAGCTCCGGGTTCCCGACAGGAAAACTGGGATACAGAGCCTTGCCCATTTTGAGCTGTGGTTTCTGTGTTTTGGTTGGGGTTTTTTAGAGACAGTCATGCTTTGGGATTGCACAGAAAACCAATTTGCTGCACAGTGCCACTTAGAAAGTGAACTCGTGTCTGGACAATTTTCCACCAAAGCCTGTCCAACTTCCCAAACTGCTTTCTTTTGTTGCTTTTGGGATGAACTTGACTTTCATCGCAGAGAGCTCTCTCCTTTGTTTTCAAAGGCTTTTTCTGCCAAGCCAAGTAACTCTCAAACACAGTCCTCTGAAGGCACTGAAGCATGTTGAATACAGAAGAGTAATTTGTTCCCTCAGGCTGTATATGTCTTGTATTAAAAATTACAAGATGTGAATCTGTGGCTGTGCTGAGAGCACACACTGGATTTGTTGTATGGTGAGAACAGGTTATGGTTAATCTTGTTCATTCATTGAAGATAAGAGAGGCACTGCCCTTTCTGCTTTTTTGTTTTCTTGGGTCTGGATCAAATCCCCATCTGTCCATCAATGTGAACAATTTTGTCTGAGTCAAGAGTGCTTTGATTAAAAATGATATGGCTGGAAACACCCTTTTTACTGAGAAGAAATGAATAAGGAAATGGCCCTCGTGTGTGAGCTTTTGGGGAGAGACTGTCTGCTCAGCTCGCAGGCCAGTCAAAATATGCTCTCCAGCAGGGAAATTAATAAATAGACCAGTTTCAATAGATGGAGATTTAGGGGCAGGAGACTAATGTTGTTCTAAAATTCTTTTGGGTTGGAACTTAAATCCAATCTTAATGAGGTCATAGTAGAAAATTAATTTATTTTCTATCTTCCAAACAATATCTTCTTTGTTAAACAAGACGATTTTTTTTTCAATAATTATTTTTATATATGCTCAAAAATGTGCGAAAGCTCTGGTCCCTTTCATTTCCTGAAGACAATCATGATAACCTTAAGTGGACCACATGAATGTATTAATCTCATATTCCTAAGTGTTATGGAGAATTAAGAAACCTCCATTCTCTGGATTTCCTCTGTATGGGATGTCAAGAATGATATGAAAGGAGTGGTTTTGTAGTGAAAATACAAAACTGCTGAGTAACAGCAACGTGAGTGTACAGGGACCTGCTTTGGACTAGTCTCCAGTGGAAGTGGTGGAAACTCCATCTTTCAAAACATCAAAGTCTTATGACTGTTGAGAGTCTCACAATACCAAGTGTTTTTCTTAAATCTCCAGCTTCTGGAATCAATGAATTTGTCAGCATTTCTATGTGTTTTACATAAGCAAGCACACAGACGAGCTACTGGTGTTGCTACTTGCTCAGAAATGAGACTCTGAAAGATTCAAATAGCAAAATGCAAAGGAGTAACAGTTCCTGATTTGGCACGTTTGTATTTTGAATCCGCAGGTTTGCCCATCCCTCAGAAAATAGAAGCAGTGGCCTATGAAGTGTCCACAATAAAGAAATGTCAGTGGTAAGAGGTGGTGTGGGCATCCTGGGATCCTGGCATACTTCAGGAATTCCCTGCTCATCCTTTTCCTGTGGCTCTTTGGCATCACACAGGTGTTGGGTGGGTATTCTACAGAGGTGCTGCAAGGCAGGGAAGGGGCACAGTGTGAGGGCTTAAGAAGTAAAGAATTACTGGGATCCATATCTGGGGCTTGCCTTTGGATCTGTCCTGGCAGGGTAAGAATGTCACTGTGTATCTAAATCCCTGGCTTTATGAGTGGTTTCCATGTTCAGTTTCTTGCATGAAGTGTGAAAGTTCTTCTCATCAAAAAATGCCTTTATTTAGCAACAAAGGATTTGGCAATACACCCTCAAGCAATGGATAACTCTTCAGTGGCAGAGTCACAGCTGACCCAGGGGAAGAACAGAGGTGACTGATGAAAATGGGAACCTCTTGACAAAGGTAGTGTCTGATGGCTCCATGCTGTGTGCAAGCAGGTAACAACTTCAGCACTTGTGTGAGTCTCACTTGGATTTTGGAAAGAAATGAATGGAAGGCAAGGCGGATGCTTCAGGGAAGAGTGACTTGGTGGAAGTGGTGGTAAAATAATGCTGAGATTACTCTACTGTGGTCAGGAAACTGTTTCTCTCTTCATCAGATCCAGATAAATCTCTGTGTGTCTCATAGCCACAGACCCTATAGTCACAGGTAACACCCAGCACAGTCTAATGCAGCTCTGGTGCTACCAGGGCTTTCCAAGAGCCTGCAGAGATGCCTGGAGCTCAATTTGCACACAACCTTCTCCAAAATCCACCCAGGGTGGGCCACCACATGGCCGAGGCACCATTAACTCTGCCAACGGTGCAAAGCACCACCTCTGCACTGAAAGCTAAGGGTGGGTCCTGCCAGAGCATTTCATTAAAATTAAAATCCACTTACAGGTAGATTCCTAAAATTTCACCTTCCAAAGGGTCTGTGCTAGTCCTGCTGGGGTACAAAGAAGTGATTCACAAAACTATTTCTAACTTGCTGCTTAGCTGCTTAAGCCATCACATGGCAACTGCTGCCTGCACTAAATGGAAAAGAGTATTCTTTACATGCAGACACAGTTTAATGTCTTTGCCAAAGTTTTTTTTTACCTCCTCTGCTACCCTGAGCCATCACCTGCTAGTGCTTGTGGCGTGCAAATTGGAGAGTTTTCTTTATGAGTTGCACATAAAATCCACACCTCTGGTCATGCATGAGAAACTGCTGAAAGAGCCTGATAGAGCCCTGAACGTGTTCCCTGTTTTATGGACAGGACCCGAAGGTTGTTTGCTTTTCAGAACTGCACCATGTGTCATGCCTGACCCTGCTGGCACTCACAGATACTAAATGACACACTCTTGGCAGGGGACGCAGCTGGCTAATTATGCATGCAGTTTACCTACAGACTGGCTTTAAAAGGAGCCCAGTTAAATGATCCAAAGGGTCAGAAGAAAAATGAAGGCATTGCTAGAGGAGTGAAACCTTTTCTACCTCCTGAGGCAAAACCTACAGTTTTCACAATGATCAGGGAAAAAACAAAGCAGAGCAGATGTGTTCCCTTTTAGAAGAAGCCTATTTTGCTCCTTATTAGTTTTGATCATCATCGCACTTAACATTAATTTTTGACATTCTAAAAGAGGGATTCTCATGCTATTTGAATATTATTTTAATACTGATCTTTTTCTTGTTCAATAACTGTCCACTTCCTTGGGGCTATTTTTATAGAACTGTTAGTTTAGGTGAACAAAGATAACAGAACCTGTCTGTTCTTCTCTGTCTTGGTTGTTGAGAGTTTTTCTAGTTGGTGTAACCATAATATCATTTGTGGGACAGAATGGGCTTCCCAAATTAGTCTGTCTCCTAGTCAAAAAGGCATTTCAAAATCAAAGTTATCTGTCTAACAAAGGGAAAAAGCACTTGTCACAACTTTTCACAAATCTGAATGGCCTTCTAGAGTTTTTAAGATGATCCGCCAAGGGACTTCACGTGGGCTGCTGCCAGGAACACAATGCTGAGAGCAGTGCCAGTGTCCCACAGTTTGCAAAAGCCCAGGCACAGTTTGTGGTCCCAGCTCTGCAGGCCAGTGGTTACCAGGCAGTGCAGCAGCAGCACATGGGTGTTTCCAACCTTAAAGCATTTGCCATCTCAATTTTGCTCCACAGCAGTGATGAGTTTTCTCTGGAGGCGTGCCCAGCCCTTTTGGGGAATATACCTCTTGCAAAATAGGACATGAACTTAAGTTTCCTTGATTAAATCTTGTGGTATGCACACTTTGAGAGCTGCCCAGCAAATGCCTTCTGCATTTGACAGCGCGGATCCAAAGATAGCTCACGCTGCTGCTGTCTGGGCAAACTGTTTTTCCTTCTGCTGCCTATAAAATAGCTGGAAAATCTTCTTGGGGGAGAAAGATTTCTGGAAACTCCAAAGTGAGCTGAATTCCCCAAGTCATTACAGTTGGTTAGTGTCTTTCACAACACTGCTAAGCCCTGGGTAATGGTATGCATAACCCCGAAAAGCAGAAACAGAAAGACAGGAAATTATGGCTGAACTGGTGTTTTTCTTAGGGAGTTTGTGCTCACTCTTGGAACAACCAGTGCCAGGTATTGTGAAACACAGTGAGAATCCCCTTTTCACCTAAGTTTCTGTTTAAAATTCAGCCAGATTATATGTGAGATATGAAATTCTCCAGAAGAGGTATTCTGTAAAGGCAGGAAGCTGATTCAAGACGTGTCACTGCCTCTCTGGGAGTCTTGGGTACTCCCAGGTCATGGTCCCTGCAAGTCAGACTGTGCTGCTAATCCCACAGCTCCAGCATCACAGGGAGGTTCCCTCATCAGTGTAAGGAAAGGTGAGTTGATGCTTAAAACAATTGTGATGTACTCTTTGAGTTTTTGGGCATTTAGGTTGTCCTCATAGCCTGTGATGGTGTTTGATGCACTCCATGTATTTCAAATGAAGTCACATCTCATGATCTAGAACCATACCATTAGAGCTGGTGCTTTAAAAAGAACTTCAAACACCCCAATGTTTGGGAAAAAGCTCTGTGTATTCCAGTGGGAACTTCTCTGGTTATCTCTGTCTTATGGGTCACTCTTAAAACAATGCTCATTGTGTGAGGAAATTCACAAAAATCCCAGTCTAATTGACAAGCTTTGATACCATGAGGGTGCAACTGTCCTGTTGGAGGACACCCAGAAGGTCTGATAAGCCCCCTGCTCATGTCTGATGCACAGAGAGCAGAGTTTAAAGCAGCCTGAGTCAGGCTGTGTCACCTGCCAGCAGCTTTCCTGAGGGATACAAAGCACAGTGGAGCAGTATTTGTTGAAAGCCACGTTAAGGACTTTGTGAGCTCTGCGCTTGCCCAGCCTGGTTTCTCCCCACAGCCTTTCCTCACCTAAACCTCTGCAGTCTGTGTGACTGGCCAGCCAAAGCCTTGCATTCTACAGGTTATTCAGGGCAGAAAACAGCAATTGCTTCGGAGGAGGGAAGCAGCAGCAGCAGCAGCAGCCCTTAAACCTTCAAAAGGGATGAAAAAATCAAGTGCAGTTGTTGTGCAATCACAGGGAAGGAGGACAGCAAATCACTTCAACATACATATTGACAAACATGACTTGGCAGCCTTAAACCTCACAAATTAAAAGTGGCTTATTCCAAATTTTGACAGAGAACTGATGGGAGTCTCATTGCACCATTTGGCTCCAATGGTTTTTCAAAGTCTTGATGTATCAGCTCAGTATTTTTATTAGAAAACAGAGGAGTGTTGTGTGGCCTGAGGAGCTGTGCAGACGAATACCTGAGAGGAGTTTTGCCCACGCCATAAGGAACAGATCAAGCCTTGCTCACGTGTGTTGTTCATTTACACCTTGCATCACACGCAGCCCAGTGCCTTCATCTCAGCTCCGTGCTAAATCCGGACAATGAGCCCGATTCACCACTGCATTCCTTTACTTTTACCTCAGGATAATTCCTTTTAAATCAGAGGACAGACTGGACTTACCCAGTGGTTTTTGTGCCAAAGAAATCAATGCTACAAGCCTTTGAGCTTCCTGACCTGCTGTTTTGCTTTAACCTTCACTTTGGGGTTTTTTATCCTAGTTGGGAATCTTGAAGGGTTCATAGTTGTTGGAGGCTCCTCTGTTGTCTCAAGAGAGGCAGTTAGGTGCTAGAATTAAATACTGAATGACAGATTTGTCATAGCATGGGAAGAGCAAAACAAAACAGCTGTCTGCAAAAACCTGAAGGAGCAGGAACTAGACTGCTCTTTAAAAATAAACTTGGCATTGGAGATGGTGACTGAGATAAAGTCATAGCCAAAAATGATGAATATTTAGGATGCTCAAAAATATTCCTATGTTAGTGGTTTGCAAATGTGGGAACAATATATTCAAGCTTTATTTTCTTTAGCATGTTCTTTGGCTTGAAGTGAAGTTCAACGTTCAAAACGACCATGTAATAATGGCACCATTTCAGTCAATCTCCTGTTTTTCTGTATTCAGTCAGATCTCCTGTTTCTAGTGCCAAAAATAAGTTTTTCTGATTTTTACTTTTGTTAGCCTGAAAGAACAAAAACCAATAGAGAATCAGCAAACTGAGAGTGAAAGATATATATCCAAGTTCACTGAATTTGCTCGTTTAAAGTCATTAAGGAAGTGAGCTGCCATAAGTATTGCCGAAATTCTAATTTCTCCAACAAAGTAATGCATGATGAAGGTACAGGGCTGAAGGAACTCACACACACAAACCAAACTATGGTCCTGGTAATACAAATCTTATTAGAGTATTTGCTTGTATATTACATATGTTTTAAATGGAAAGCAAAATGAGAAGGAGTAAATACTCCATGATGGCTCCACTGCCTGCTGAGCTGCTCATGTGAAAGGGGCTGTGCAGGGGTCAGTGACCATCTCCATGGGTGAGTGGGGCAGGATGAGTGTGTGAAAATAAAATTTCTGCATTTGTGACTCCATTTTTGCATGCTCATAACAAAACTCCAGGTTAGTTCAGCAGCCTGTTGGGTCTGTTTGAGGGACACATCCCAAAGCCTGGTTTGACAGTCTTTATGCACTGTGTGGCATTGGGGATGTTATCTCCATATTGAGAAAGAGCTGAGAAGACTCCAGTTACAGCTCTGTATTTCATTTCCCAGGACCCTGCAGAAATGTTTCCCAGTTTATATTTGTGAGAGAATGTCTACTCTGGCTATCACTCAGCTGCAGACTATGAAGCCCAAATCCAGAGGTTAAGCTTAGCTTAACTGCTGTAATCATCTCATTTGTGTGTCTAAAGCATTTGTTCCTGTCTTTGCTCAGTTTTCATGGCAACACAAGAGTGGGTCACAGGTACACAGATCTTTCAGCTGGGAGGTACTTGGTTTGGAGGCTTTGACAGAAGGTGAAACCAGATTAGTTTCACGTAATATCAGGGTTTTTTTGCTGGCATTTTCTTTGAGTGCATTTATCAGGGAAGCTGCAAAAAGCTGGGAAGCTGCTCCACAGGAACTTTGAAGCAGAGCCGAGATCCAAGCTACTTCTAAATGCCAGAGCTGGAAAGTGAAATGGATGCCTGTTTGTATCTGTTTCACGTGTATCTCTTCTTTCTCAGCTATAGTGTAACTAAGAGAAAAGTGTCAGGGCTATCTATATGGCCTAGTCAGACCTACACACACTTCCACTGAAATCATTAAGGCATGCACAAAATTTGGTAACATTATTTTACTCAAAATACTCTGAAATTGTTCATTCAAGCACTCAAAAACTAGAATAGTTAAGAATTAATGCTGTAACTTTAGCACAGACTGTTTTTTCCCCTATGCTTGATTCAGTTCTGCATCATCCTGTCCTGCTTCATCCACTGGATGCTCACTGGGTATTCAGAACTTTTTATCCCCTTTTAATACATGGTCCAAGATGTTTTGTACTGCACATTATTCCAATGCTGCTGGAATATGAAAGTTAATTTAGCTGTGTACATTTCTGTGGTGGTATCACCATTATATCTGAATGCTTCTCAAAATCAATTACTTCACCTTTGCATCGGTGCTGCAATAGTCAATCCTATTGTTAGTCCCCTTTTACAGCTAAGCAGAGAAGACAACAAATCAACTTCCACAAGCCTCTGATGAGTGTTTGCAGACCAACAATTCTGAACTGCATGAGTTAGACACAGGCAGAGCTGAAGTCAGACTGAGGACTGCAAAACATCCAGGCACCATGCACATTCCCACAGCAGCAAATGTCAAGCCCTTGCTGAAAAGAAGGGAGGAAGCAAAAGCTTCTCAGTGAAACGTGTGTGAGGTTGTTATTTTTACAGTGTTTCTAAGCTTCAGAGACATCATCCAGGTGGGTCAGGATGTCAGGATCTGAATAGCAGCACTTGGGGCTTCCTAATGTGATGAAAACCTTACACAGACCCTCTGCTCCTCCTCCTGTTTGATTCCTTCTGGCTTGTGACTAGAAGAGCCTTAATTAGCTCTTGAACATGTCCTTTAATGGCAGGTGGAATTTATTCCCATAGTTTCTTTGTGTATTTTTTTTTCCCTAAGGACAAAAGGAAACAGTTCTGTCTCAGAGGATCCCCCAGCTGGTACTACTTGTGGATGATGCCCCATCTGTTCTTGCTGCTGCTGAAAACATGCAGGTCAGTGCTGACAAACACAGCTTGCACTCTGCAGTCTGAGGGAAAAGCTGGCCTGACTGTCTGGGTGAAATCTCTTTGCACTGCTCTGACATGAGTGTATCACCACTTGGGTGGCAGCCAGTTACACACCACATCTGTGAAATCTGGGGGCTNAAAAAAAAAAAAAAAAAGTCTTTTCTGAAGTTATGTGCAATAGCTACATTGTAAATGTCTGGAGAGTAGTTAAAAATTTCTGTATATATGTGCATGAGTCTCTTAATATCAAAGAGATTTATGACTTTTCAAGTCATGTTAACACTATAGCATGCAAGTTGCACATGAATTAGCTACAATAAATAATAAAACAAAAAGTTAAGAGGCCTATTAGATCATCTTCTCATGCCAGTCTCTAAATTAGTTTCATGTAGCACTTCTTCTGTGTGGTGGCTTGCTACCCTCCATAAGAGCACTAGTTTACTAATCAAGCATTAGCTTTAATGAGATATGTTCAATCCCTCTCTAAACATGTCTAGAGGACTGAGGAGCCAAGATGCTGGCAGATATTTATTTTTAAAAGCATATACAGATCTTACAGACCTTACACAGCAATGGGTAAGGAATCATAGGAAAATAATTTAAAAACAGGTGAAGTTTAATTGGCCTGAGCTAATTGGACTGTCAAACCAAGCTACATCTTCCCTTAGCAATGGAGCTTCTGCTTTCTAGCAACTGAGATTTCTGGGTTTTTTAATGATCATTTTGTATATCTATTTTCCCCTCTTTTGCCTTTGTGACCTTGCATGGATGATACAGATTTTGAGACAGACTTGAGTCTTGCTGACGTGGTGATTCTGGAAGTGAGACAGTATTTTATCAAATTTCCCTGTAAGCCCCAGACTTACCTTCCTAAGAGACATTTCTCATGCTTGGCTGATAGAAAAGGGAATACATTATTAATAACTGAACTACTATGGATATAATCTAATAATGTCTGCAGTAAATTAAATGGGATGGGAGGGCACCTGTGTTACCCCCTTGCTTGCTGCAGGGCAGTGCTCAGAGGTGAGCACAGGCACGGGGAACATTCATGGTTGGAACAAAGACACAGTTGACCCCTGACATCATTTAAAGCTACTTGATGCCAAGGACTTCCTCACTTTTTATGGATATTGAAACAAATAAGTCATGGAAATGATGACTGACCCCAGCCATATGGGAGCAGAGAGATTAGCTGCTAATATGGAAAGTTACCTGGCCAGCATTGAGATCAGTCACGGGAGAAGGGGAGATCAGAGGGAGGGCTGCCGAAACCGTGAGGTAATGTGGCTGCTGGGGAACAGGGGCTGGAGCTGGGACCGACTGGAAGAGAAGAGGTGAAGGTTTTTTCTCTGCTGGAGCCAAAAGTGTACGTCATCATGTGGCTGACTGACAAAGCTGCCTTTTCTAGAACGTGCTTGATACTATGGGAATAACGAGCACGGGGAAGTTGCTGCGAAGCGCACGGCAGGAAAAGCAGTAAATCAAGGAGCAGAACAAAGCTGGAAAGCCTCTGCCCAATCCTGAGCAAAATATAAGCAAGAACAGTGAGTCAGGGAACAGGAAAAGGTCTGCAGGGCTCATTGAAGGAGAGTTGGAGAGAAGAAATATGGAGCAGTGTGGTGCAGGGACACTGCTGCCGACAGGAGTTAATGAACAAAACTGAACCATTAAACTTGGGGACTACATAAATAAACACCAGTCTTTGTAGCAACTTGATTACATGGGTTAATTAGATGATAGCAGCCTTTATTTAAATACTCCTCCCACTGAAACCCAACAGGAAAACTTCACAGTTGTTCTCACAGCACACAGGGAGATGATACAGCTTCACTAAAGATTATTTGGGCCTGAATTTTCACTTTCCCTGAGCATAAGATTAAAACCCTCACTAAAAATATTTAATTGATTATAAAGCTGAAGTGTGTAGAACTTAATAAAGAGCAAAAGGAAGACAGGTTTTAAATGAAATTATGGATGTTTCTTTGTAAAGAGAGTTAGCTATTCCATATCTGAAATATGTAGACTTTAATTTTAGCAAATGACCATTAATATGAGCTGCCTTGGAAAAGAGTAAAAATGCAGTTGCTAGGAGGATCAAAGCTTTAGACATCCATAGAACTGGAAAGGCCGAAAAAAAACCTGACAGAAAGAAAAAATAAGGCTGAAATCAGATTTTACCTTTCTCACTTGGGATAGTCATGATGTAATTCTACTGAACTGACTGAGAATATTCAACGTGAAAGAATATTCAACATGAGAAGATGTTTCTTGCTGGAAGGGAGCAAAGGGAACATGCACACACTGGTGAAGGGCTGTGGCATGTGGACTTAAATCCAGGAAATGAGGAATTAGCATGGAGCAATTCACATGAAAGTTCAGCAAACATATTGTGTGGGATAATATACTGCGAGGGGTCATTCCTACACTTGTTATGAATTATTTTAAGACATAAAGAGACCATGTCTACATTTCTGTCTGTCTGTCTACCCATAGTGGGACTTCTGGTGAAATCAGATATCAGGGTTTTTATAGATGCGTTAAATGGAAGTTGAATTTCCTTTCCAAAATATCATGAAAATAACTGATTTTTAAAAAATGAATCTTTGCCCTAGGACTGCTTGAAGAATTCTGTGTGGATCACTGTGAAGTGAACTATTTAGGTTGAAGAAATTACATCCATAGAGGAAACTGATAAAGGACCAAAGTGGAACTAAGATTTTTTTTCTTTCATTTTTTCCCTTATTTTCCTTTTTTTTTTCTCCTCTTTTTTTTAAAATTTATTTTATTGTTTCTTGCCTATTCATGGGCTTTTGGATACTTTTCATTCTCAATACTGATTTAGATGATTAGATTATAATGTGTTCATTATATTAACTTAGGTTGTTGGCAATTATGGAAATTTGTCACCCTTAGAGCTGCCTTCTGCTTCCATTCTTGTCACTTTGGTGGTTGAAATTTCTTTCAGTGTCATAAAATTTAAGGTTGTAAAATTCATATTGTAACTTTAACAGCCACATCTGTTTTAAACATTTTTGTTTTAAGAACTCAATGAGAATTTAATGACAAGGCAATAAAAGGAAAAGTTGAAGGAAATTATCACAGATTTGTAAAGCCATAAGACATGTTTCTGCACTTCTGTGGGCCATCAAATTACAAAGAAACAGCCCAATTGCTTTTATTATAGCAATTCTGCTCTTAAAGCATTTCAACGTTTGATGTATTAGCAAGAATTAACATTTCATTTACATCAGTATTAATAATGACAATTATACGCAGGTGCAGGATATTGTCATTAATATACGGACACCCACAGCATGTTCAGAGAAAAGATATTTATCTACAGTGCTGCCACTGTGTTTGACAGTGATAAATGATAAATTATAACGTATTTTGCATGCCACCAAATTAATCTACAGGACCAAGAATGTAATAAAAATCACTTTTTCCTTCATTGTCTTGCTCCAGATTCAACCTTTCAGATGGTGTAAGTCAGGGTAATGTGGCTGCTGCTGCTCAGACCCCTCCATACAGCAGAACCTAAAGGTGCTGAGGGTGGGAGGGACCCCTGGACATCCAGCTCCCAGCTCAAGACAGGCTCAGCCAGAGCAGGTTTCTCTGGCCACATCCAGGCAGGGTTTGGATATCAGCACAACCTCCCCAGGCAACCTGGCCCAGTGCCTGACCACTCTCACCCTGGAAAAAGTTTCTCATTTGTTTAAATGGTATATTTTGTGTTTATTTCTGTGACCATTGCCTCTTGTCCTGCCACTGGGTATCACTGAGCCATCTTCTCATCCAGTTCCCATCAGATATTTGTACACATTCATAAGGCTCCCCAAGAGGCTTCTCTTCTCCAGGCTGAGCAATCCTGGCTCTAAGCTTCTCTTCAGATGTCAGATGCTCCAGTCCCTTAATCACCTTTCTTTCTCTTTGCTGGACTCACTCCATGTCTCTGTTGTACTGGGGAGCCCAGAACCATTTAATAACAACCCATTAGAAATTATTAACTTAATCTGATGTACAGTACCTCTGACGCTAGATCTCCTGGTCCTCCTCTGCCTCTCCTTCTGGCCCTGCTCAGTCCAGTTTCTGTCTCTGCTGATAAATGGAGACCAAATGGAAAGCTGTAGAAATCTGCCCTACAGATCCCTCAATGTAGCATGTAATGTTTATGAAATCGGAGTCACATAAACATTTATGTAAATCAATTAGGAGCGAGCAGCCAGGATTCAGGATTGCTTTCAGTATCACTTTCCTACTAAAAACCTTTCTAGGCAGACCTGGTTAACCCAGTCAATATGTTACAAGCTGTCTCGGTGCCATCTTTTATATATGTTTGCAAAACTCATTATGGCAGAGAAAAGGAAGGGGTTTGAAAGAAGAAATTCTATGACCAGAAGCATTTCAGCAACCTATCTTGCCAAATATAATTGCTACCATGGCCAGACTCTTGGCATCTGGTTGTGGCTCAGTTGTTATGTCTGTCACTCCTGCAGTATTTAATAAAGCATTTATAAAGAACACTTTTTAGATAAGACTTTGAAAAGAAACACAGGTTCTATCTCACTGGCAACTATTTCAGATAAAGTGATTTACTAAGTATTTACAAGTGAGTTGCTACTTCTGGACTTCAGAGTTCACCAACAGTGCAAAAGCTAAAAAGCGTGTTGAAAACTGGTCCACTCAGGGCAGATTTAAAGTTGCTTCCTACAGCAGGTCAAAGATAAGAAAAATAGCAGCAGTGCAGGTTTAAAATGTAATTTGATTCTTAGAGGGGCGATGCTGAGCTCAAAGGAGTCTCTGTTACACTGGTAAGTGATGCAGAAAGTTATCACAGTACAGGGTCAGCATGCTCAGAGCTGGGCAGTTTTCCTGCTTGATCTTTTTGAGATTTTCAGTTCATAGCTGTGCCACAAAGCAAAGGCAGAAGGAATGCATATCCCACCAGTTCTTTTTAATTGCTCCACAGAACTGATGTATAGACAGGATATGACTTTCCACTGGCAAATTGACATGTGTTTCTGTAATTTGTCTGTTTTGTCTGCAAAATTCCACAGATGAAGTTAAAAGCATCTGCTGCAAATTTGATCCTAGTAGCCCCACTTGGATACAGAAAGGTGCTAATAACTTGCCAAAATTTATGGAGTCTAACACTCCAGTCTAATTCTGACTCTCCAAAGTCTTGAGCTGAGAAAAAGCTTTCAAAATTATTTTTTTTCCATTATAAACTTGACTTCTGTATGATAATTTGTGTCATCTGTGTAAGTTCACTGATGGCACACAAAACTGGTAATTACTTGTAATTTACCCAATTTGTTGACTGTGTGCGTGGATTCCCATTTTGCTTGTGCAATATTAAGCACATCTCACACAGGAACTTCCTGTACTCATAACTGACTTTCTCTGTTATTTTTGGAAGATCTGGATAGATAGACAATAAATGAACACAACTTACAATAGAAAGTTTTATCCCAATCCAACAACAACCTAAGTCCTTGTTTTCTATGAAATCACAGGTCAAAATTTACACAATAGTGGGTCAGCTGAATTGCTAGAGAAAAATTTGGGATAATCAACTAAATTTGTGCAGGATACTGGATCTGCTCCATTTCTCAGGAAAAGCGTCCTGAGATCACAGTGGAGACAGTAATTTAGTTACATGACTTGTAGTATATAATTTTGTCATCTATAATGCATCAGTGTCATATTTAATAAAACTGAAAGCACACTAAATACTTCTGCCTGATTAATAAGTTATTCTTCAGTGTTTGTCGTGAACAAAATAAAAGATATACAGAAAACTTGACTTTTTCCAGTTATTTCCAGTGCTGTTTTTTATCCTCAGAAGGCCTGCAAGAATATCTGCTGCATTTTATGGTTGACAGAGTGAAAATAAAAATGCTTCTCCTTGATTTCAGTAAAATTTGGGACATTCAAAGAAAAGATTTTTTATTTGTTGATAAAATAAATACTCCAAAGACCACTCTTTCTTTCACTGGCATTCGTAATTATCTCCCAACTTCTATAGATTTTATTGTAGTTGGAAACTGAGGTTGAATTTTTTGAATTTTAAATAAACCCCCACCACCAACACCACCAACAAAAAAGCACCAGAAAATTGCAGGAAGAAAACAAAAACTCTGAGTTTTGTTCCATTTTTGACCGTGACAGTAGGTTTCATGCAATATTAATGAGAGAAGAATTTGGATCTAAAGATGTAATTTGGTTTCTTATTTCTCTTTTCTGTCACTTCCACTGAAGGAACAGACTTACAATACGTCTTTGCTTGCTTAATGCTATTGCTAATTGCCCAGATGGGACTCTGAGAGACCATTAAGTGTCTATTGATTGCAGCTTGCCTATGACAGATGAAGTTGACTCTGGTGGGTTTTTTTCTTTTCTTTCTTTTTTTTT
>VZUA01020667.1:46335-65653 GCA_013401035.1 Horornis vulcanius | reverse complement strand
GAATTTTTTTCCCTGACAAAAAACTGCTTTGGGAAGCTTCCTCCTTCAGCTATTCATTTGCACATCGACAGATAATTTCAGTCCATCCTGCAGAACAGCTGTTTATATGTTTCTGCTGCAAACCAGACCACTAAACCTTCAAGAGAAGAAAGCATTGTACTTTTTGACCCGTAGCCTTTCAGTAATATAGTTTGTAATATGACCCCACAAAGAGCTGTTTTGATACAAACCAGAGGGCTATAAGTGGCAGTGCAGGAAGAGGAAAAAGTGTTAGGAAAAAAGAGGGAGAAAAGTCTTACATTAGCTTTGGTATGAGAGTATTGTCAGTGCCTTTTAAAAGATTATGTTTCTCCTTCCTCTGTACCTTGAGGATGAAGACCAAGAATAAATATGTCAGTTCTGTTTCAGCAGTGTTATTTTTTTATAGATATAAAAGCCTTGATTTACTTGTGATCATGGTTAACTATCAAATCTATTGTTTTTACTCTGTTGAAATCTGTGGGATCTAAGTACATGCCTGACTGCTTTTCTGAAGGAGGATTATATTAATATGGTTAAAGAAACTAGGCTTTCAATGAACAACATAATGCTAGGTTTGAAGATTTGATTTTTTTAATGGCATAATGTGTAGGGGGTTTTGCTTAAAAATGTCCTATAGTGATCCAGATTTCTCCTATGTTTGAGAGTTACTTAGGCAGCTTAAGAAATCTGCCTCAACAAAGCCTAAGGCACTTATTGTCAGGCAGTGAAAACCTGCTTTTCTTTTCCTTCTGATGCGGTAGAGCACACAGAGTGTGCTCTGGCAGTGTCTGGGTAATGAAATGATACCTGGGAGATCATTAATGCTGACAATAACATAGAGCACTCATTAGTTTCCTTGGAATAAGTGTGAGACCTGAGCCAGCCTCTGCCACCTTTCCTTATCAGAGGGATGCAAAAATGAAGCTTTCTCACCTCAGACCTTTAGCTGACAGGATTTCATCTAGATTTAGTAGTATCTGCAGACTCAGAGCATGCATGCAGGGACTGTGCAAAAGCCCTTTTCAGAATTCTTAAATTATTGAAAATATTTGTAAGAAGTTTTGTCTGCATTTTGAGCTAGGGTCAAGGTCACCCACTGTTATTAGGGGTAGTTAGTGTATTTGAAATTTGTTCATCTAAGGGCTAGTCCTTTTTTGTCTGTCTTCCCAAGAGACTATATTTCTAGGTTATCACTGCACAAAATTGGGAGCTTGGAAAACCAGACCTAGTGAGTATTATGTGTACAATTACAAATATCCAGAAATATATTTTGCTGAAACTTGTTGCTTTAGAGCATCAAGGCAGATCACCAATAAAATATACATTTTATCCTGCAGTACAAACACACATAAAATTCATATTGGCCAAAGTCATGAGAGAAAATTATGCATTCAGTTGCATCACTGATGTAGTTTATTTTGTTTCCCGTTTCTTCAAAAGCTGAGTTCTGGGTTTGCCTTAAAGCTTTCCAACCTTCCTGTGTTGACACAGTTGTGAAGCTTCTGGCATTGGATGCTGATGTCCTCACTGATGAGTACCCCAGCTCTGGCAGTCTGAAAACTGCATTGCCCCTGTAGGGTGACAGTGGGGATGTGGTCCTGCAAGAAACCCTCCTGTGGCTGTGCATGTTCGTGGCAAAGAATCTTTTCAGATGTTTGATTTCTACCTCTACCTCTCTGCAAGGTCCTGTGTGCCTTAGCACTGCACAGGCAGGGAGTCTGGGCTGAGCAGAGGATTGTACCTACCTGCCAGCTGAAATGGGGAAATGTATGCACAAGGAATGAGAAAGTCCCAGCAAACTCAGAGCTCCACTCTGGCATCTGACTGAGACTCATGTTAGATGCAGATCCTTCTCCCTGAATGGCTCTAGCAGCAGGAACAAGACCTTTATTTTAGAATTTGCTTCTCCACTACCTGCTGACTGCTATTTTTTAAGGAAAAACCCTGCTAGGAAATAATCATTGTATAAAGTGGTGCTTAAAATATTTTCTTACACTATGAAGTGAAAGAGCATGACTCAGAGGTTATATAAGTAGTGCAACTGAGAAAATCAGGAATCTTGTCTTGATTTCAGCAGGAAAAACAACAACTTTAATTTAAAAAACTGGAAACAATATATATTGTATGTTTCTACATATTTCCTTCTTTCCCCAGTGTATGACATGAATACATTTAAGTTTTTAATGCACTTAAGCAAGTGCACAGTTACTAGAAATCAATGTTCCCCCTTACCTGTTATCTTTGCCATTTTAATAATAGTATTTTTTTTTTTTTTTACAATATGTAAAACAGTATGTGGGAAATGCATAATGTGCTTCTTAGTCATGGTTGTTTTTACTGCCAGAGTAACCCACATGCAAATTTTTGAAAAGGACAGACTGTATGGCATTTTAGGGGAAATCAGTGCTTAGTCTCATTGGTTTGTTTATTTGCAAAAGTTGTTCTGACTTAAAACACAGATTATCTAGCAAACTCTGGACTGAATTTTGTCATGGCAGAGGTACAAGAAAAAAAGGTTGCATCAATATCAGGCACAAATAGTCACCCTAAATTTCAATCTTTTACGGGCACTTATGCTTCTCCTTACAGGATCAGCACTAGCATGCTGCAATTAACCCATTCATTAATTCAGATTATTTGAGGAGCATACACTACTATGGTTATTTCACTGACTCCATTTCTGAAGCCTGTATTTATATACAGAAATGAAAGTCAGGATATGGCATCCAAATTTACATATGAATACTCCACTATGTTTGCAATTTCATGCCGTACTGTGCAACCTGCTATTGAATCATCATGTTAATATTACTACTGTGAGTGTTCTTGTGGTTGGGGTCCACACAGCCTAAGACAGCAGCACACAATGGTGAGTGTTATATGAAGAGCTCAATNTAACAGAAGAAAATAATAAAACTATATGGGAACAAAAGGTCAATTAAAAAACCTAAGTATTTCAAAACCAAACCATGCATGGTCTTCTGAGATATACTGATGTTAACTGGAACTGTGGATACTTATAATGACATTTAGTTTGTATATTAATTACCTTTAGCTGAAAATGTAGTGCAGCTGAAGTTTCTGTCCCTCTTACACATTTGACAGAAATTCTCTTAATAAGCCTTTATTTTCTAGCAGTACCCAATAGTTACATTTGGATACAGAATGGCTCTGGTGTTCCACAGTGACCCGTTAGGGAACAAAACATATTACAATGAATTACATTGTCACAATGACTAACTCAAATGAGTTAACACTGATGAAATTTTCCCCATTTAATACAGTGGGCAAATTACAGTTTGCATGAGCAAACTGTATTTTTTTCAGTTAAGTGATGTCAGGTAACAATTCAAAAAGTAAGTACTTCTTGGAGAGCATAAAATGAAATCAGAAAGAAATACTAGGGTAGACAATGGCCTCCTGAGTCTTATATCATCTAACTGAAGTAATCTAAGTTATATCATCACATTCATTATTATATTACCTCATTTGTAGTAGCATATTTATTAGTTCCAGCAATGAGATAACAGATGTTCTATCATCATTGTGGGTTTTGAACCTGGCCAGATGACACTGCCTACTTTGGCTAGTCTATCCAGACCCCTCATTTATGGAAGTAACCAAAATGGAGTAGTTTGCATCTGGTGTAAAAGACAGGACTCAACTAGCTCATTTAGCCATACAGGAGTGTGATTCAGCTGCTTAAAGATAGTACCATCAAAGATCTGTTGGACAGTCTGCTGCCTCTCCTGTGGGTGGTCCCTGTTCAGACACCCCAGTACATCTCTGGTGGTACTAGACTTATTTTTTTCAGACAAGCCCAAGTCCTTCGTTTTGAGATAGGATAAGTTACCTTTGACCTTTGGTCTCTTCTCTCTTACCCACACAATTCTATCTGTAACTTCTGTCTGCTTCTTGCATGATTATCAGTGATGTCTGGAAATTTCTTATGTTGTCCTGTTTTCACATCCAGTCATTTTCCACACCCTGCTCAGTTAATTTAATCTCAGCATTATGCCAGTCAGAGCCTGGCCAATGGTTTAGTCATTCTCTAGCAGCACTTACAAAGATGCAATGGATTATTCCCAAACTCAACCCTGAAGTTATCCAGAAATATATTTTCTTAATTGTGTGGTGAAAGTAGTGTAAAATGAAGAACAAACCCCTTTGCTCAGTGTTAAGACAGTACAGCACAGTGCTGACACCTATGCACCACTGTAAAGACCATCCTGAGATAAAATAGCTCAAACTGAGCAAGAAGCCACTGATATTCTTAATCACAATGTGATACCATTAAGTCCTTAGTACCTAGAAGAATTGAGAGAAAGGCTTTAATAGGGTCTTGTTATTTTCTTTGGAGAAATTCCAGAGATACACTCTGTGTGACTGCTCTGGGTTTTGGATTGCTCTCAGATGTCAGGTCCCAAAGGTTCAAGTTTATCTGTGACTTCTTTGGAATACAGTTTGGTGGCAATATCATTAATATGCAGATGACACTTGGTTCTGTTTCCCTCTCATCAGCCCAGACAGGAGATATCTCTGTACTTTCCAGCGACTGGCAGAGATAGGGAGCTGAATGGAAGCCAAGAAAGTGGGCTCATTCCAGAGCTCCAAACTGCTTTGCAATAACTGGCCTGGAAACAAATTTTGAGGAACTTTTATTCAGGGATTCATTTGTTCAAGTGTTTCATTCCTCTTGGGTTCTTAATGGCCTCAAACTGTTCTGCAGTTGCCCTCTGATGTGAAGAGCTGTGATTATCTTCTTCAGCAAACAAATCAAGCCCCTCTGCCAGGCCAAGACCATGGCTGTACCAGCTTATCTCTGCCAGAAAAGAGAGAGTTGCATTCTCATATTCCTTCCTCCTCCTTACTCCATCTCAGTCTCTCACTGCCTTATGCAGGCTCTGGAGCTTGTTAGGCATGTGTGAGCTGACACAACGGACCAAAGGAGCAGAAACAAACCATGCAGAAGTGTGGATCATTTTCTGTCCCTTCCTGAGTGGCATTGGCTTGCCAAAGAGTCCAGAAAAGGCTGAGAAGAGGAGATGGGGCAGGGAAGTGAAGAGCAAGGAAGACTGAGACCTGATAGGCATGCAAGGTGGTGTGTCTGTGACCAGGCTAGTGTTACAAAACTTGAGACTTGATAACCACTTGAAATTTCAGCTGCAGCCTGAATTCATCTCTCTTAGTCTCTGTGGCTTTCTCAGGGTAAATTACACTCGCAGCTTGTTCCCAACAATGGGAGCAATTAGAAGCACTGTTTACTATCTACAGAGTCCTAAATAGTTGAAATCTAATTACTTCCAAAAGACTTTCCTTCTTTTGTCCCGTGGTGACCCTGACATTAAATAGAATTGTTTTGGCCATCTTGCTTAGGAATGAACTTTGAGGAAGCTGGAAGCAAAATAATGTCTCTAGAAGGCAATTTCCTGAAGAATCTGTTGCTGCCAGAATATTTGCTAAGCCTGAACTTGCCCACATTTGGTACACGATGTAAAATAATTCTCCATGCACATGTTCTCCCTAATAACAGGCCCCAGAGTCCTTGGCATTCAGCCTACTGTTGTCTATCTTTGTCCTTTAACATCGTGTGCCGTTGCCTGAGCACGCGCCCCGCAGCCTCCCAGCCGGCCCTCGGGAATCCTCCGCTCTGCCCACACCTCCTCCAGCTGCCCATACCAGGCAGCTGCACGGGTCTGAACTCTGTGAAAGCACACAGACACAGCTCTTCTGCCAGTCCAGTCCTCAGGTATGGGATTGGTGTGCTTCCCGGGCCACAAGTAGCCTGGAGGTCAGTTCCTTGGGTCAGGGAAAGCCCTCAGACTCATCTTTTGCCTTCAAGATGCGCTCAGTGAGCCCCAACCATTCACCATTATCTCAGTGGCCCATGACCAGTGGTCAATGAGCCCTCCCACCTGCACTAAAACCTGCCTCCCCTTTCTCTTTGACCTGACCACAGGTGTGTCTGAGCTAACATGGTCCAATAGCCCCTGGCATCTCTGCATCTGCTGCTGCTTGGTAACATTTGGACCTTCATGTCAGCAGTGACGTAGGTGTATCTGAGCCAGTCAGGAGGAAGAGGAAAGGAATAGAAACTTTACTTAAAGTTCCTCCCAGCTTTTGACTAGTGATTTTTGTGTTTCAGATGATAATTCACTTCAAATTGTACTGATGGGTTTGCAGAAAATGCAGCTGCTTCCTGCAATTCCTTTAACTTAGTATCACCTGCATCAAGCATCAGCTTCTTCCTTCCCATATTTTTCCAGTATTATCTCCATGTAATTTGTATTTTTTTAGTTGGACAAATACATACAGTTGTATTTTCCTGCAGAAAATAGGTGAAACACCATCACATCGATGGAAAAGAACACTTTTTTTCTGCTCAACTTATATAATTTCCTACCATTGGCATTAAACTTGAGATCAAGATAATTTTTCATTATTTTTAAACTTACTGCTTATTTAGGTGTTTTTCTCACATTTATTATTTATTTCAGTTTTATTTAGTCATAAACAGTATTACATCTTTGCAGAAAAGTGTCAATGTTAGTATATTTATGTTCATTTTTTTAGAAACAGCTATATGTTTCAGATGTCTTGGATTAATTAGTGGAAATGCTGCTTCATGCAATGCAAATATTCTGCAACTAATCTGTCAGTGACTTCTGGTAAACCACGTTGTTAATTCACTTCTTTTTAGATCACATTGACAACCATTGGCTATGGAGACAAAACTCCTCTTACTTGGCTTGGAAGGTTGCTTTCTGCGGGATTTGCTCTACTTGGCATTTCTTTCTTTGCACTACCTGCTGTGAGTATGCCTATAAAATTCATAAAAAAATAATAGAAACTCCTGTAGGTCCTGCCACTGTTGTGATACAAAAAGCTGAAGGAAGCTGTCTACATGAAGAGCAACTGTTTAAGGCTTTTTGCTCTTCAACAACACCAGTGAAGTGCTATTCAAAATCCAAAGAAAAGGTTTGGTGTCCTTGCTTTAGTTTTGGGAAGTTTCTCTGGCATGGACAAAACTGGGAAAAAGCCCTAAATTAGGTTCCATACTATTGTGTAAAGTTGAAAATCCTTTCTTTTTGTTATGAATTGCAACTTATATACTACTGCTTTTCTTTCAAATTTTTCAAAACAAAACAACAACAACAACAAAAAAAATAAAAGCACATTATATGTTTTTCTAACTTACATTACAGTGAAAAAAAAAATTGGTATTTCTAATAGCTTGTTTTGTATGACCATGTTCAAGCCACCAACAGAGAATAGTAGAAGGCCTTAAATCAACTAATAGTTACTGTTGTTGAATGCAAAAGATGCAACTATCATTTTCTGTGAATAATTGTAAATAAATATTACAGTTTATTTACATTGTTTATATCAATGTTCAAGAGACTAATGGAAATAGAAATTATCTAATGACTAAAATATAGTGTAGCTTCAGAAATAAATTCACAATTTTGTGAGTGAATCTCTTTTTTAATTAGTTTTGAATAAGCATGAAATGAGAAGTGGCATTTGTATTTTTTGTACTGTGTCCAGTGCTATGTCTTTTGATATGGATGTTATAATACTTCATTTGTTTTCAAACATATAGATAAACCAAGATTAAAAGTCAGCATTTGTCAACAGCATTAAATCATTTGGTGCATTGCATTTATTTCTTGCTGTAGCTACAAAGACTATTTCAGTATCTTTGACATACTATAATGCATTATAATTATAACCCATTACCTGTTTGTGAATCCTTGACATTTATTGACATCTACTGTAATTAATTCCTTTTGTCACCTAGTCATCACTAAAAAGAATGCTAGTCTTAGCATCACTGCAATGAAAAGATGAATACCGTTACATATGAGAGATCCCACAACTTTTGCTCTTCATGTTATATCTATGTACAGATACTAGTTTTCCTCATAAATACTTCTGTGATGAATCTGTCTGTAAAACAAGAGGTATGTAGGAAACTTTTGCATTTCTTATGTATTTTATCCTGACTAAGAATCAGGTGGATGTATTCTTCCTTATAATGCAGACATGTCCAGCAGAAGTATTACATTCCTTGTGAGTCAAGAAGGAAAACATCCTCAGTCCTTGGATCTATTCAGTTAGAATCAAATTTATCTTACTCAAAGGTAAAAGGCTAAAAGAGGAGAAGTTTCATAATCAGCTTTTTCACAACCTCTAGAATGAACAATGGGTGTTATTTAATGGGAAAGATCAAGAACAAATGCATTTTCTAACTTTTCTAAAATCAAAAGTTATAATAAGTACTGCAGATGCAGACTTTGAGGTCCATATATATATGGCATATCTGTAAGCCGGTCATTTCCTCATTCCTGACTCAAGCTCCTCTGAATATCCCTGCTTGATTTTATAAATATATATCTATATCTCTATGGCCTTGGTAGTTTCAGGAACGTAGTGTAGCACAAACCCAGGCAATGTGTGGGATAGTGGTCATTGATGGCACCACAGATGTTATGTAAGGCATCTCCTGCTTTACCAGGAAAAGAAGAACTGCTTCTGTGCCTTCTACTGTCATATACTGGTCATAAATATCTTATCTGAAGCAACCATATGGTTTAAAATCTTCACAAAATCTTCGTAATTGATGATGTTTATTTGTTCAAAGACTACCTACACATTGATAAAATGATATTACAGGGCATCCTTGGCTCAGGATTTGCATTGAAAGTGCAGGAACAACATCGTCAAAAACACTTTGAGAAAAGAAGGAATCCTGCTGCAAGTCTAATTCAGGTAAATATGAAATCACCAAAAAGATAATCATGGATGATTTAAAGTACATATTGGAACAAGTTTGATTATTTCCATTTGGAAAGCTTTGTGGAAATAATATTTAACAGATTGGTTAGTTTCATGAAATAACTGTGTTCAGTGACTGCTACGTGTTACCATAATTCTGTACAGAATCACAGATTCATTTAGGTTGGAAAAGACCTTTAAGATCATCAAGGCAAACTGTATATAACATTTGTGTGTAGTTTTTGTTCTTCTATCCATGTTAAGAAACAGAGGCAAGGATGCCAAATGCATGGCTGCAGCCAGAAAGCTATTTGGAAAAAGAAAATTGATCCCTAGACAACCCAACTGACAGCAAAGCGCTCTTGCCTATATTAAGCTACTTTTCATCTACTACAGGGTTTGGAGTACTTCAGTGAGTGATATACTTGGTGAAGATTAAAAGTGTCCTGCCCAGAGAAATACTTCCACTATTAGTCAATTCAAAAGCTGGAAATGCAGGCACTAACAATTTCAAAATGTCTGAAATTGTCTGAAGTTGTTCTGACGTGCTGGTGCCAATCAACAAAAAGTGGCATGTTATGTTTTAGGCAGCTGTTTTGCATTGGCTTTTTCCTTAACTTTCAGTCCTAGTTAAAACTGAGAAAATACTCTAAAGAATCCTTGTGCACCAAACTTTTCTCTACTTGATGCACTGAAAACAAAATGAGGGGAAGTAATCTCCTAGTTTGTTTTCCTGGGATGCCAAGTATTCTATGTGTGCCATGTATGCTGGGTTTTATTTTTTAAAAAATAAATCCAAATAAAGAAGCTGAGCATGAATATGCTAGAGTTCATGCTAAGTACAGAGAGATGTCAGACTGTCTTTGAAGCAAAGTTAATAAATGTTTTCCATTATTACTGTTCAATCATAATGAAATACTAAATATTTCAAATTTAATATTTGTTAGAATAATTAACAAAAATAATTCCACTCTTCTTGTGTCTAGTTTAGAATGAGTGCTTGGCATATTTTCTAACACATATATTCTAATCTACTTCTTCCAAGTTTGGTTGCCAGAAGAAACATATAATAGATTTACATTTTGGATATAGCTCTTATTAATATTTTATGACAATTCAACCAAAATATTAGTAAGACAGCATGCAAAATAGATTAAGAGTATCTAGCTACCTGATTTTGGAGAGTGACTCTTAGTGGGCAAAATCATTGTGATTTTTGGGATTTATTGTGGGATCTCATGATGAAGCTGTTCAGCATTTACATGTTCATTTACAGGTTCAACATTTTCAGTGATCCAGAAATTAATATAAAATTGCTGGTAGAGATATTTTCTGAAGGCACAAGGCCTGGCAGAATAGGAAATATGAGAACAGGCACACAGGAATAAAACCAAGGACAATCTGGGTAACTTTTAGGGTGAAAGGATTACTGCTGAGTATCTTAATACAACAAATGCAAAACTTGATCTAGATACTGAATCCAGATTATTACAAGATGTCTCTACCCCGGTATTAGTGAATTGGGAAAGGGTTTGATGAAGCATGAGAAATACAGAGAAGAATGACTGGGAAAGAAGGGTCAAGGGCTTCATACAAGTTCCTAGTATGTTACTACAACTGGTTTTATTTAAGTTGTTATATATAGAACCATAAACATAACAAGGGAAAGACTGATACTACCACTGTATATGATGATGCTCTTACTAATATGCTACATATCAATTCAGCATCTACAGTTTGTGAACTGGAATATTGGAGAAAGTAAATAAAACATTGGAAAAAATGGGTCAAAGACTGGAGAAAATTTCATGTTCATAAATGCAGGATAAGTCTGAACTGCACATCATTGGGTACTGTAACAGTGCCTAGGTTTTTTTTTAATTGTCTCTAGCTCATCAGGGTAATGTCTATTTTCTAACCAGTAACACTGTAGAATTGATCTGTGCTAACTAATCTGTTGCCACAGATAGACTGTTTGCTAGAGCCTTTACCTGACCTAAAGATAGCTGTAGAAATGTGAAATGTTTCGTATGGGTACACTTTTCTCAATTTCTTTAGCTTATAAATAATATTTAGTGTGAGAATAATTTGAACACAGAAGCTCAGAGAGGAAGTCTTGGAACCTGCTGGACCATTTAATGTAGCAGACAGAAACATAACAAGTAACGCTGTCTATAAGCCAATACCAAAGAGTTTCAAATTAAAAATAATGCAGAAATTATTGACAATGAGAATGATCAACATATGAAGCAATTTTCAAAGTGAGTAACAGGTTCTCCATCTGTTAATGAAGACTGGATGTGTTTCTGGGAGATACACAGTAGGAAAACACAGGGTATTAGATTCCATACAAGAATGCCTAGATGACATTTAATGGTTGACAATATACAGGAAGCACAGATGCTCAGCTAGTACAAATTAATATAGTTATGCTGACATCAGGGAACATGTCCCAGCTTGTAGAACTAAGGCTCATCTTACTATCTGCATGCACTATAAATCTAAACAATGGATACATTTTCAATGCTATGCTTTGGTCACTCACCTTTGAAATTATTCATTTTGCGTTTTTAAACATTTAACAATGTTTTAAACCACAGAGAATGCTTCTCTTTCCTTCTAAGTGCTTTTCGTCTGGTTTTCATTATGATTTGCAGAATGTATTATGACATTTTCTTTACGTCAGACTGCAAGTTCGTGTGGGTGTCCCCTATGGACTTGTCACAAATAAATCACTGCAATGCTTTTCTGAGCATCTTTATGTGCTGAATATCTTCTGGTGCTTTCACGGAGCCAGTAACTCTTATCTTACTGCGTAAGGGGTGTACTGGGATTCACAGAAGTTTTGGTAGGTTTGTACTGGTGTTTCCTGAATCAGCCTAACCGAGCACATCCTGGTCTGAGCAAAATCTCCTCACCCCATAGTCAGTGCGGTGGCATTGTCACTTCATTTTCTTGGTTCCTTTGTGCTTTTCTATTGTTTCCCCATACCAGGCTTCCTGGCGGTTTTATTCTACCGACGCCAGCCGAACAAACGTGGCAGCCACCTGGCGATATTATGAAAGTATTCTTCCTCCCCTCAGGCATGTATCAGTGCTACGAATGATAAGAGAAAGATACGACTTGTATTGGTTACTAATCTGCTTTTCAATTTTTTGTTTCATCCCCTACTCCCTCTTGCCTTGTTTTTTCTTTTTCTACCACATATCCTGCACGTAGTGTGTATGGCGTAGCTATGCTGCTGATGAGAAATCGGTTTCCATTGCTACCTGGAAGCCTCATTTGAAGGCCTTGCATACCTGCAGCCCTACAAAGTAGGTACAAATATGGCAGCTGGTGCTGTTTTTGATGTCTGTTCAAGTTTATAGAGAACTAGTATTTGTCTGTTTCGTCTTGGTTTGTTGTCTTAAGTCCTCTCAAGTATTCTCATTAAAAATTCCAACTAACAAATCAGATCAATATCATGTAGGAGTCCAGGAACAAATACAAATCATTGCTATTTATCTTAGAAATGCACAGGCATTAGAAACATTTTCCCGACAACCCACTCATGCCTCACAGTTAATGATTCACCTCATTCCAAATTATCCTTAAGGAGAATAATATTAAGTTTAATGCAGAGCTTGTTCCTTGTCCAATGGTATGTTTATGCCTCTCCCTCTGTATACGGCTGTAGCTGCTGATCTACCTTTCCAAAGAAAGAGTGCCTTGTGGTATTTTGCAGGTGAATGCACTGGGGAAATTCCTCCTTTTTGTCATAACTTCTGATATATTCAGTATTTCTTTAGGATGAACTATATATGCAGTCATACACACAGACAGTGGAAGATGACTCGAAAGACCTGTTGCCACAGTTTGGCAGGAAATATTTGATATCCTAGTTTGGGTGAGAATCCACAGAACACTGGCAGCCCAAGATTTTCAATAATTCAGTAAAAGGTATAGCAGAAGGCAGCAAGCTGATAGATTAAATACGGAGCACAGATCAGGAAGTAAAAGGCAGTTGATAAAGATCAAAAAGGAGAGCGCTAAGAGCCTTATGGGAAAGCTCTGATAAGCATCTTAACTGTTGTTAATTGCAGACAGTGCAAGAGAATTAGTGGTTTCTCTCAAAGCTGGGTGATGAACATCCACATGACAGTAAAAAGGTAATTGTGTGCCAAAAAGCTCAGCCAAAAAGAAGTTTGGCTGGGTATCCAAAGCTGATCTTTGAATTTCAAAGAGTTGACAAGAACAGAGCCGTAAGTAATCCATTACCATAACTGTAATTCCAAACTGCTCCACACTAAAAGGAGCTTTTAGATTAAAAGATATGTGATGTATTGATATTTTACATATACAAACAGGTTGAAAGCAACATTAGTATAAATGGATGGATAGAGAATTACATAAATAATGAAGCTGTATCCCATATAAAATAGTCTAAAATATGACTGTCCCTTGAAAGTTCATCTACTTCTTATTTTAAATAAGCATATTGCTGTGCTATCCTAAAATTGAACCTTTTTATTTACCAGAAATAACTTATCTAATAAGAAACTACAGCTTTCTGTTATATATGTGTCAGCAATGCATTTTGCCTAAGTGCTTTGCCAACCCAGTCTGCAGTGGTATGTACTAAGCATGTTATGCATGTGTTAAAAAACCTGAAAAGTTTCTTTTCCAGAAGCACTGTAGTTATGAGTCTTACTTGAATGTTTTGTGGTTGCAATATAACGTGTGTGTTGTACACCAATTAACATTCCCATTCACGTTTATCATACATATAACATCATCTGTAACTAAGTATTGTGATTACCATCTGCATAACAAGTATGTTTTTCCCTCCCACTCCCTGACCTGAAGAAAAGAACAAGGGGAATCTTCTAGCAGGTTTGTAGTTCCTTTTATTTCTTTTATCTGTGAAACTGCTCTTTCCTAATGGCTTTTAGATGTCTTGGGTTCTGTATAGTAGGATCAATGAACAGCAACTGTTGATGGATAATAATCACAAATTGGATTTTTTTAAACTCATATGCTGCTGAAATTTGCTTCTTTGTCCCAGTTTTTCTATGGGGAAAATAGGCAATTTTTTACACATCTAACATGCTGTAGCTTTGAGGGGCTCAAAGCAGGGGCAGTTTGAACAGTGGCAGAGCAGCCAGAGTACCAGCCTCACCTGACCCAGTTCCTGGGCAAAGACACAGCCTCAGCTTCTGCAGTAAAATTGATGTAGGAATTGCAGTGGAAGATACAGATATATAGCTTAATTTGGTAATGTGAAGAAGCCCACCAGCCCTCCACAGCAAGAAGAACCCTTTGATGGGGCTGGTTAGATGTCACCTTTGCCCTGCAGGAGCATCCTCAAGGCTTCCTCAGTGCCACGTCTCCACATTTTCTAACTTTTCAGTCATCCCCTCCTAAGGAGCATTTTGGGACATAGAAGGTGAGGGGAAAGCAGCACTGCAGCATCTCCCCTCCTCCTGGCTGCATGACTTGCTCTCTGCCAGGGCCCAGTTCAGGAGCCAGACTGGTATCTCTGCTGAAGAAATCCACACTGCTGTCAGCCGGGAGCGCAGGTGGGCTTCCACCCAGCCTAGATCCTGGCTGAGAGCCGACTGCCTACAGCTGGCAGCACCAAGCCTTGGCAGGGCTCTCCTCACTGGGTAAATGAAGCTCTGGAGAGGCATGTCCTGAGGCAGTGGGAGAAAATGCTGGTTTTTGCTGTACTGATATCCCAAATCCTTAGGGACAGGAAAGGCCTCAGTAGCTATAAGAGAAATTACTCTATCTCAGAAACTCATTAGGGGTGGGAATCAGCAGGCGTTTGGCAGCCAGCACTGTGGTATCAGCACGCTCAGAGAATAGCAGCCTCTACCTCCCAGCAGAAAACACTGAAAAGCCAAGGAAAAAAGTGTGGATGACACATCAGCCCCTGAAATACATCCAGCCCTGAGTTATACTGTGGTTCACAAATGCTTCTGGGTTATTCAGTCAGGGATGGAAGTCTTGACATCAATTACCCATGTCCCATTCCACTTCCCAGACTGCTCCTCTGGCACCTGACTCCGACCTTTTCCTCCAAGCACATGTAACTGCTGTTACTGTCACTGTAACTCAAGGGGACAGGATTTGCTCTGTCAGTTCTGGGACTTTTTGTATACATTACCTCCACAGGCTTGCTAGCAACATATTGATCTCATTAATCTATTACAGTCTGATCCAAACTTCTTGCACTCACCAGCTGTATTTCCTAGTCTTTTGAGAGCAACATTTAAAACTGACTTTTTACAGGTGACACAGAAGTTGCCAGTAAATTAGTACATCCCTCTAAATCTGGGATTTGTGCAGAGGGGAGAAGATATTCCCAGTAGAACCTGCAAGCACCAAAAGAGACAAATTTACTTAAAATAGATTTAAAAAAAACCCCAAACCCCAAACACACAGCAGTCAAAACCATGTTATGTTCTCCATATTAATGATAACAATAGTGGCTTTAAAAGAAGTCAACAATTTAGCCAGATTTATTCGCGTTGTTTTCACTGAATGGAAGATGTTTGCTCCTTCAGAAACACTTAACTAATAATGTGCACTGCTGCAAAATAGTGTATATGTAAAAATGAACTAGTTAACTTCTGAGATCATGTTCTACAGTAAAAACCCTACAGACCACTCAGTGCCTTTTAAAAGAAGGTGTGTTTCGTCAGTGCCTGTTTATTGCTCTTATGCTGATATATCACTGTATATTTGTACCACTGAATATACATGTGATGTATGTGGTCTTTTGTGGCAAAGATGTAAATGCAAATTGCTGCAATGTACTTTGAGACAACTGTCCTTGACAATTTAACTTGTTTCTCACTGCGATGCTAAGTGACTTGCATGGGATGCTATGTGAACTAAGTAAGCTTCTCCTTGTTTCACTCTTTAAATGAAGACATGTTTGCACAAGTAGTACATTGGATTGCATTCTTAATATGCTCTTTGCTCTATATTCTCTTGTAATAACAGTGAAGAAAAACTTGTGTTAGGGAAAAGTTCATTATCTTCTTTCCTACCAAATTGACTTATATTAACAGAAATTAGTTCTTGTGTTTTGTCATGTATAGATCTACAGCCTTTCATTAGGTGACTAAATGTTACTATGCATTTGAGTTGAGAGAACTATGCTTATGAGGCTGTAGCTTCAGATTGATTTTAATAAAAATATGTATGTTGTATTTCCCAAAATTTTACACACAAGTATTCTAATTAATCATTTACCAAGGTGTTGGTAGACAACATCTCTGGTGTATCCAGGCTGTAAATGAGATATTTCTATACATCAGTTCCAGAGCTGTGCAAGTTATTTTCAAAGCTTATATGTTAAATTCTTAATGTCTGCAAATGCGCACACTTAAAACACACAATACTTATTTCTGATCAGTTATACAACATGGCTGAAATAGTTCTGGTGCAGGAAACTAGATCAAGACTGATGAATCTTGTGACATACAGAGAGCATAATCAGTCTTAGACTGTGTGTAGGACATGCTCTGGGTGTCTGCAAAGGATGAATGTCACCCATCTAGTCTTGTAACCCTTGAGACTGAATATGCATTCCCTATTCAGACAATTCTCTCTGGTGCAATAAGGAGCAGGTTTTCCAGTATAAGATCTTTGGGGAAAAACTCAGCCCTGTTCTGAGGGAAACAAGTGAATTATATTATAGAATTCTTTCACCTCCTATACCATATCTGTTTCTAAAAGTAGATTTAATGTAAACACTCTGCATGCACCATATAAAAAAGAAATTGCCAATGATGCATAATCTAACTTGAGGTGAAAAACCTAACCCCTTACCTAGCACTGGAATGCTTAGTAACAGAGTCCTCTATCTCCCCTCACTCCTAGTAAGCTTTGTAGTAATAAACAGAAGCTCTTCAGGATGTACACCCCTCGGAAACATAGGTATTCAGCATCCTGCCTATTCACATGATGTTTGAGAATGCCAACTAACATCAGGTGCATGATTCATTCACTTCCCCTCCTTAGTGCTTTAAAGTTCCTTACTTCTCCAAATGATGTTTCCTATTTATTTTTAAGTGCTTGTAAGTCCCTCTTTGCTTGTTGCCTGCAATGCCATTAACAAAATGGCAGCAACAACTCATCCAGCCAGACAATTGCAGTGCGCAGCACGCCGTGGTTTTATGAAGCCCTATTCCCCTTCTCTGCCTGAGACTTCAACTTTTGAAATGCATTACCCTGTGGAGATCTAAAACTGGGGTTGAATATTTGGGTAAAGCCATTTCCCCAAGTCCAAGAGGATTTTTATAACCATGGCCGTTGATTTCTCCATCTAATAATTAGTGGAGAATGTTAAGATTTAGCTCTAACATGCTAGGCAAATACAACAGTGAAAATGTGCAATTGTTCTTGAGAAGAATCCCCTTGGACACAGCTTATGGATGATGTGCCTGCATCCTGTACTGGAAAGTAGAGGAATGCATGTGAAATCAAGCATCTGCTTCAGCTGTATTCTGTGGAAATTGTGTCTCTTACCAAAAGTGATCATTCCAAGATAGATGAATCTTACGGGAAGAAGCCTATGATTCATATCTCAAGCTGATTGCATTTTTTTCTTTCTTATTAAAAATAATGTAGAAGACAGTAGTACAAACTGATTACAGAAAATTAGGATCAAAATAGTTTCTCTTCATTTAGAAATCGTTTTGGAAAAGGAAAAAATGCACAAACACCCTGAATGTTTACCTTTTCTATTTGACAATTGAACTGAAATATACTGTGGCCTGAAATCTTTGTTATTGTTTATTGAGGGTATGAGATATAGCACTAAATTTCTTGAGTTCGTGGTCCTAGCATGAGACTGGTGGCAAAGTCTTGAACGTTTGAACTTTAGGTCTCACAATGTTATCCATTGCATTTGCATTTGTTCAGCTTAGCTTAATTTCAGTAAAACTATTTGTAGGCTTAGTAAGAATCAACACCTGTATTTATAGGTAGTTACCTGCTGAAAATTGGCCTGTGCATCTGCTTGCTGTTGTTTGCCATAGGTAATAATTTCTGGCAGTTTTAGCTTCTGTCTCAAGACTCAAAGCATTCTTCCCCACCCTCAGGCCTTCCAGTTATTTCTGATTCATTTCAATTTCTTCCTATTCTTGCTTCCACCAATTGGCTCAGTATGAGAAGCTGGAAAACAAGGTGTAAATTGTGGATAGCAGCAAGAAGTAGTTCTGCAGGTCTGAGGCTGAGGCAGAGCAGTTTAACCTGACCAGAAATGTAGGAAGGTGGCAGGCAAAAGGGGGAGTTGGACTGGGAAGGAAAGAGATACTCAGTTAATAAAGTATAGGGAGATGGTCCGTGGAAGATAAAACGAGCATAGGTTTGTGTGCATTTGTAAGTTAAAACAAACTCTTATCCAGAGTCGTCATTTGGACCAGCAGAAAGCGATCGTTCCCTCTGCAGTGAAGCTACAGTGACCTCTAGTGTCCCTACACACCTATTCCTTCCTAAATCAAAGGTAGCAAAGGCAGAATTTGAGAACGAAGAAATAAAAACTAGAAAGTCATTTGCTATCCTAGGGAAGTGAACGCCTTGGGCATATAATGGGAGGAATGAGTCATAAGATCCTACAACTGACCTTTCAGAAGGCAAACAAATAAAGAAAAGTAATTTGCTTCCTTTTCTACAGCTGCCAGGTGTAATTGATCTCCACTAAAAGATGCTTCAAAGCTCGAGTGTTATCAGTAAGAATACATTCCACATCTTTCAATTTGCAAGAATAGAGGAGTGATAGGTCCAAAGAGATTTACCATTGCCAGGGAAGACTGTCATAGGAATCAAAAATGTATGTCAATCAATTGGGCTAAATTATATCAGTCATATAAAATACAAGAAATGACGGACAGACACACATCTAAAGAAATGCAGAGATAACTGAAGACAACTGTGGATGTCTCAGATCCTTGTAATTTAATTTTGATTGAGGAACTTGTGCAATTTTATTTTCCTGTTTCTTTCTCATGGTTTTTGCCTTTTGGACAAACACCCAACCTAAAGTTTGTGCATACTTAGGAGGATACATGAATATTCAATGGTCTTTAACAGGTTGACATTGATTCAAGGTATATCCTTTGGATACCGTGTAAAAAGAGAGGAGAAAAGGTTAAAGACAAAAATATAATAGGCCAGGATCTGCAAGATTTGAAGGATTTTTAGCACACACAAGCCAGTGCTGATACAACCAACATTAATCAGAATAAAGGGCCCTAAAGGAGTCACTGGCTATTGATTTGAATGCAGAATGTCCAAAGATGCTTGAATGGTGTAAGATTATCTTCACTCTGTAATTTTAACACCATCTCTACTGGTATTGCAACAAAGAATATAGAGTCAGGAACTAGGCTTTATTCTATGAGGAAAGGGACTTTCACTCCGAGGAAAACCTTGGTCAGGGTACACTCAGACTGCTCTGATTCAGTTGCTCCTTCATGATCTGCTATTTATCATACATAGAGGAGCCCCAAGACAGTGTGTTCAC
>VZUA01020667.1:13158-23237 GCA_013401035.1 Horornis vulcanius | reverse complement strand
TTATGCTTCCTTTCTATTTTAGTTCAATGAAAACATTTTATCAGTTTTGTTATCAGCTTTGCAATATCTGAAAATGTTACATGATTTGACACACAAAAGAGAGTAATGGATGCTGTTTTCCATAATGTTCTATGTTATCCAAACTAGAATTCAATGTAATTTTACTGAATATGTTTCACCTTGCCTGGAAAAGTTATTTCCTTTAAAAGTGTAGGGTTTTAATTGCATATCCATATTCCTGAGACTCTCACAGGACTTTTGTTGCAAATTTCTTCTGGTAAAAACATTCATTCAATTGTGCAAAGCCTTGCCTACCACTATCCACTAAACTAAATATAGCCCAAATAATTTAAAAGAAATAATTTCCTTGTCCAAGAAAGTAGCAAACTACATTGAAACTTATAAAGTTACCTGCATTGAAAGTTTAAACATGTCATTCACCCTCCTGAGACTGCCAAGGCTATTTATCTTCCAGAGTATTTTGAAGTATAAATCCTGACAGTCAAAATCTCCACCATAAAGTGTACAGCAACAAGCAAGGAGAGCTCAAGCATTCCCTGTCTGCTGGCAGCAAACCTCAGGTTACCTCTGGGGGTCACCCCACTGGCTCTGCATCACAGTCACATCAGTGTCCAGCACCCTTCTTGGGTGCAGGAAGGTAGGCAGACAGACAGGGAGCACCAAAAGGAATTTCTGCAAAAACCAATGGAAAGACAATGTTTTCCTGTACTGAAACCCTTGCCTGAGTTTTCTCAGCACTACAGGAAGAAAAAACTCAAGCTTTTTATCACATAATTTCATGCAGCGATAACCTATGGGCTACTTGTATTTCCTTCCCCTTTTCCATTGAGTAAAATGAAAACAGATAGTGAGTGAGGCTGTTTCTAAAACCTTTCTACTAGCACAGACAGTTTGGTAGACCATTTGCAGACATCTTTTCCTACTGTTTTTCCAACCTGCCTGGAAATGACCTCACAGGATGATTCAGATACCAGGCCTGTATCCACAGCCACTGCAACTGGCAACCCAAATGTCACTGCTGAAAACCATCTCTTGTTAGCAAAGTTTCAGCGGGTGACAGAAATCCCTTTTTTACAGTGGACACCCACGCACAAGGCAAGCCTACTCCCTCAAATGGAAAAAGGCAAGCCTATTCCCTCAAATGGAAAATGCTCACATTAGGAACAGTCAGCATAATCCATTGACTTTGGTGTCAAAGATGCTTCTCTGTGGTGCTGCATTTTAAAGACTGGATAACTCTTGGATTCCAGGTGCACCTTGCCACTTGTCCTGGCAAAGGATAATCATTCTTCATACTGTCCAAATTCCTTTAGATTGACTTCACATTTTAATACTTCATTGAAGGAGCTCATTTTCTAGGGGGCCACTGGACTGTTCAATGCATCATCTGCATTTTTCTTGGTGCTCTTGGTCATTATCAGCTCAAATGGAAAGTAACTAAACATGAAGGATATAGATGGGAAAATTTCTCCACAGCACCATCCACTGAAATGTTCTAATAAGACGAGCAAAGGTGAAAGATTTGATTGTTTCAGACATGTATTATTTAACTGATGAGAATCAAATATTTGTATTATCTCCAACTTTTACTCTGCATGCCTGGTCTACTAGAAAAACAACTCATGTCACCAGAGAGTAAGAATCTCCACTTGCCATCAATTAGCCATGAATCTCTCCCATCTCCCTGCAAATTTTAGTGTTTTGCAAGATTACAAGCGACAAATACATCTTGCTTCAGAAACTTACCTTTGTTTGACATCTCTAAGCAGTAATATGCCATGATCTTGAGACTTCTGTATATGCTATACTTTAATCGCTCAAAATCAAGAGACTGATAATTCAGTTCATCGGGTAGCTGATACACCTCTTTCTGATTATTCAGAGTATCTGTTACCAGACTACTCTGGGATCTATGCAAACATCTGAAGAAGGATCTGAGACTCTATATAGTAACTGTAGAATTTCAAGATGATAACATCTGCCTATATGGAAACTTTGTGCCTCATTTTGAAGTTTGCTTTTAGAAACAGCCTTGAATTGCAAGGCAGTGGGGGAGGGTGAAGGATGGTTTTCCTTTCATGCATCTGGTACACAGAAGCAGGCAAAGACAGAAGGAACTTTCATGGCTTTATGACGCACTGTGAAAAGACCCCAAATATAAACACAGACAGTTGAATCCATTCTTGATATATCAACTTGAAAAATTGCTATAAGGGAGACTAATTATTTTTTCCTGCTTAGCCTGAGTACAAATTGTTTTACAAAGATACAAATGGCCCTTTTGTTTTAGGGGGAAATTAAATTAACAAAATTAATTCATGCCTTGGGTTTACAGAGGGTTTATAGAGGTAGGTCCTCCCTCAGTTTTGAAATCAAAACATTTGGGGTGTTTTTTGTTTGTTTGGTTGGTTTTTTTTCTCTGCAAGGAGACTAAAATATGCTGCTTACTCTCAGGTTGGACAGCCTTGTAATAGTAAAAGACAAAATCTGGTTTATTTATAATTTTTTATTTGGTAATTTCAAAGTCTGCTGTGTCAGTTTTGACCTTGTTTACTTATATTTCTTTCCAGGACTACTTTATTCTTCAAAACAGCTTTTTGAGTAAACAACCCCCCTAAACTTTCATTTTGTTATAGTCAAAACAGAAGATGGAGAAAACAGTCCTTTCCTGAAAAGGTTCTCAACATTTTAGTCCTTTCCAAAAAAGACAGGACTCTCAACTAGTCCTACTGAAGACCCACCAGGCAAACCTGTCTGGTAACATGTCAAGCTCTCAAGCTGCTCTCAAAGCCTCCTAAATTGAGTCTTTTATCTCGTGTACTGCCTGCTCCATCCCCTCTTACTCCACAAGGTCTCTGTCAGGAAAGATCAACTGAGGGAGTAGGAAAAGTAAGGAAAAGCTGCTCGATGCATTGGCTCAATGCCTTGGGCCCAGTCAGGATCAGTCCTGCTCATCCACGGCCTCTGGCTGGGATCTGGGCAGTGCACAAAGCAGTCCTTGAGAGCAGTGCACTGCCAGCAGGTTCTTCAGCACTACTCAACCGTCCCCAGTCTTGTTGTGAACAAAAAGCCATTAATATCCTGCAGAGTTCCTGGAGACTAACAAAAAACATTGCATTTTCCAGCTCTGTTAGTTCACAATGATGAATGTGAATAAAAGAGGCTAAAAGGAAGATTAGGATACCTTGTTTCCCTATATTGTGATATCTCTGATCCTTTTCTATAGCAAGAAGCACTCATTTCAATAACACTTTCCACATGGAAATTATGGAAGTACTGTACTATTTATGGACTATAAAATGAGATTTGAGAAGAATAAATAAATATGCAGTAGAAAATAACTGCAATGGCAGGAAGATGAACGTACTGACCTAATAGGTCTTTTCTCTCTTTAACTCTAGTGATTGCAAAGATATGTTTTCATTTGTTGCTAATAAAAAAACCCAAAACTGTAGCTAAATGTAATGAAACTTGAGATTTCTAGAGCTGATAAACTGTATAGTTGAACAGTCATACATATTTAACAGGCAAAGATGGAAAATATAATTTACCATTTATGTTCAGTCTTTACAATGTTTCTGCAACACCTGTAAAATGTATTTTTAGTAGCCATTTTGAATTTGTTCAGTGTAGTGTTTCAGAACCACCTCTTTCTTTTAAATCCAAACACATTGTTTATTTTCTTCCAGATGGTCTTCAGAGCCTAGGCAAGGCTCTTATACATGTGTTTGGCTAGGACAGCACTGTGCTTGGGGGAAAATCATGTTTCTGGCTGCTAGGGAATGAGTCAGGTCGAGACATGAGAGAGAAGACAATTTTGACTCACTTGCCTCACATGTAGTAGACCTGTCTCTCAAACACTTTTGTCTGCTGGCCTCTCTGTGTTGGATCCTGATCTCTTCTGCACATAACAGTTTTGCCAGGAAGAAGGGATATTGGCAAGGTAAGGGTAGAGAGACAGAGGAACCAGCACAGCTAGATCCCTATGTGCCTGCTTTCCCAACGTAGTAGGTGAGCAAACAAGCTGTGGTCACTTCATCTGGCTATGGATAAAACAACCTACCTGTCTTTTAATATTAAAGGCAGTAACCATGTATGATTCTACCTGAATCCCAGTAGAATGAAGCTCTGCTTCTTCCTGAAATAATGACAAGACTGACAAGACACAGGTTTGAAAATAATGGCATGGGTATGACAGTGCTGTGCAAAGGATTAGAGACATTTTAACTTGGGGCCAGTCTCAGGAAAGTATACCAAATGACAAGCAAAAGAGCTTTTAATACTGGAAGGGGCAGCATGAATGCAAATTAAAATGCAGTGAAAGCCAGGGAAGATATGCAATATGCATGTGCAGAAAACTGTAATTTTAGAGCAATGCTGATCCTGCATGTGAGAACAGATAAATTAAAAGGGTGCTCCTTTTGGCTGCTATGGGTCAATAAGACAAAAGTTGGTATTGGACCTGTAACTTTACACAAGTTATCAGGGTATGTAAAGATTAGTGGGACCTGTGGTTTAGATAGTAATTCTAGACAAAACACTTGTATATAGTGGTCTGCTTCAACAGATTTTTTTTTTCTGGTATTCTCTGGTTGTATCACTGAAATGAGCAACTTTTTATGACTAATTCTTACCAGAACACTGTCATGCATGTGCCTTGGGTGGGTTTACGACCGCGTATCATCAGTCACGTTAGATCTGAGTGATAAAACACCACCTTGCTGCCTGGCACAGAGCGATTTAAACGCACAAGTTTTAAAAAGCCGCGGGGCCTGCAGGGCCTCGCTCTCCCCCCGAGGCTGTGACGGGCCTCGCTCGCCCCCTGCTGGTGCCGCTGGGAGCGGCAGCCCGCGCCGCCCGCCCCAGCTCGGGCTGCGGTGTGCGCGGCTTGGTGCTCGTTTTCCTCTTTTCGGACGGATAGACCTGCAACTACCTTTGTTTTTGTCCCACAGGAGCTCACAGTCTACGTAGCTGTACGTAATCTATCAGGATGGGTGTCCAAACATAAGGAATCATACAATGGTTTGGGTAAAAGTGAACGTAACAAGCATCTGCTTCCGACCACCCCGCTTATGGGCAGGGACATCTCTCACTTGGTCGCTCCAAGGTTCCTTGGGTCTTGAAAACAGCTCACTCCAAGCCCCATCCGACCTGGCCTTGAACGCTGCCAGGGATGGAGGCATCCACAACTTTCCTGGGTGATCTAGTCTAGAGCCTTACCACCCTCACAGTAAAGAAAGTTAATTACAGAGTGATTTCAAGATATAAGAAGCCCACTGAGTTTTGAAAAATAACACTAAATAACTACGGAGATTCAACCAAATTCAATAATTGCAAAGAAGTTGCAAGGCTCCATCACTGAAAGAATTGTTTTTCTTTTCCTTAATTAACTTTCAGGTGTTTAAAATGACAATTTTTTAATCGTTCAGTATCTTTTTGCACAGTTTATGTAAAATTTTGTGTACTTGAAGAAAAAGAAGTAAGCAATATGGGTCTGTTCCAAACCCTGCTGAAGTTAATTAAGATGGAAACACTTGAGCTAATACCTAAACCAGAAATAGTACAGTTACAGTTCACTGACACAGCGGTGAGGCTTTCAATTCTGTTTGACTTCTGAACATTATAAACAAACTGCCTTGATAAGCAAAAAAAAAGTGTTATAAAGCTGCAAAGTAGTAATGAAGACTTTTGTGGTAACTGATTAAGAAGCTTCCATGATTGTTAATATAAATTAGTCTTCTGCCTCTTCCCTTGTAAAATCACCCAGTTGTGGTAAATTCAGTTGTCTTCAATTACGCCAGTAATCGTCTGGCTCTTATTTTCTAATAGAGTTTCATATTTTTACTTTGTTACATGCATGAAGTAAAACATTGTGACCACTGAAACATGATAATAACAACAAAACTATTATACTATGTTGTATGTCAGCTATGTTATTTACTCTTTGTAACCTCAAGAAAAAACTAGATTGAGAAGATTAGGTTGTCAGGATCTTATAAACCAACATCTTGGCATAATTTGACAGCTAAGAAAAAAAAAAACCTGCATCCCAGATTCATGACAGCTTCACAGGCTTCTAGATTACAAAAGAAACCAAAAGCCATTGGTCTGTAGAGCTAGCTGGTAATGCAAGGGAGGAAAGCCTATGATCCAATTTATTTGAAAGTGCATGGAGATCAGTCCTGAAGTGTCAGGTTGATAGACTGCTCCCAACAGGCCATTTTCATTTTTAATTTCTATAATCACAATCATAGTTCAAGTTCTAGACCAGTGACAATCTCATTTTTAACTGTGTTACCTGGTCTCTCAAGCAATTCAAAGACATAGCTACAGTGCACCTGTACTTAAAAAAAACCAGGTGAGTTGTTTACCTGAACCAGGTGAAAGTCTACCTGCACAAGCTGTATTGAAAATACCTTCCATTTAAAAATGAGCTATCAAATTTTGTCAGTGAAATATACCTATGGTTCCACAATTGTTGAAAATTAACCTGTAAAATGAAATGATTTTCCCCCACAGAATTATGAAGTTTCATGTTGCAAAGAGAAAGTTTAAAGAAACACTTCGCCCATATGATGTCAAAGATGTCATTGAACAATATTCAGCAGGTCATCTAGACATGTTATGCAGGATTAAGAGTCTTCAGTCACGGTAAGGAAAGAATTAGTTACACTTTGCATAAGCATCTAATATCATTCACTGCATGAAGTATATTGGCAAAGTTTAACATCTCTGTGTTACGCAGCCTCTCTTTCTGTGAACACAGCTGAGCCAGAAATTGAGTTGTGGGCAAAACTGAACAAAAAAACATGTATCCAAATTTTTCTCAGAAAATGGAAGTCTGAACAATAGAAAAGGTAATCCTTCTTCTGTAAAGTCCATTTGTAAACAAGGACTTTAGTCAAAAGGGTGAGGAAGACATTGAGAACTGCCTCTTTCCCATTCCATACTTCCTCTTTTCACATAAAAAAAAAAAAAAATGAGAACTGGTAATGTAGTATTTATGTAGGTTTTATACTAGAGATTCCCAGAAATAGTAATTTAAAAAACCAAACCAAATAACATTACATCATATCTATCATTATCAGAGAAGGTTAGGGGATTCCTGCTTCAACCTGACAACTCTCCCAGGAGTGGATGTTGTTTTTAGGATGAGGGAGCTGGGAGTGGCACTGGTATGTCTGTTTCTCCATAACATCAAGCCACTGGAAAGGCCATCTCCTCTTTCCCCTTTTCAGCAAGTCTAGCCCTGGCTTTCCCAAATGATGGCTAAATTCTGGCTCCTGGTTAGTGACAACAAAAAAGAAAAGCAGTCTAATATGCTCAAAAATAATTTTTTTTTTTAATTTCCCTTAATTAATAAAAGTATGTCTTCTTCCTTAAGTGCTTTCCTAAAGTACTGTAATTCTTATTTTTAACATATAAATATAGCATGCCATTCCCTATCTATGCCATTTCCAGGAATGGCAACAGCTTTTGGTTTCTCTTACAGTGTTGACCAAATTCTTGGGAAAGGACAAATCACAGCAGATAAAAGAAGCAGAGAAAAGAATCCTGCAGAGCATGAGACAACTGATGATGTCAGCATGTTAGGGCGGGTAGTCAAAGTGGAGAAACAGGTAGAGTGATTATCTGTGTTACTTTGTCTTGCTTTAGTGCTCATGCCTTTTCTGTGTTCTATTGCCAGTTTCAAAAGCTGCACAGGTACAATTTTTTTTTTCTAATATCTGCTTCATTTATACGTTGAAATAAAAATTATATGAATTGTGTTACCTTAACCTTTTCTCACTTTTTTTCAGCTTGCTTATGAAAAATGTACATGGCTTCTGATAGTCTTTTTCAAGGGTCAATAGCGTACATCAAGCTGCTTCCATTTTTCTCTTCAGCAGTTACATTTTCCCTTTGTTTAGGTTCCAGATATTTTTAATTAGTATTTGGCACTAATGTTGACCTTTTCCTGTCATATAGGTACAATCCATTGAGTCAAAACTGGACTGTCTATTAGATATTTATCAACAAGTTTTGCGAAAAGGATCCGCATCTGCGCTCACTTTGGCTTCATTTCAAATGCCAGCTTTCGAGTGTGAGCAGACTTCTGATTATCAGAGTCCATCAGACAGCAAAGATTTGTCTAATTCTGCACAACTTAGTGGATGTGTATCCAGATCAGCTAGTGCCAATCTGCCTCGTGGCCTACAGCTTATACTGACACCAAATGAATTTAGCACTCAGGCTTACTATGCTTTTAGTCCAGCTATGCATAGTCAAGCAACACAAGTGCCAAATGATGGACCTGCAACAGTTAATAACACATCAAACCAAATAAACCAGACAACTAAGCCAGCAACTCCGACAACATTACAAATACCACCTTTCTCATCAATGAAACATATCAATAGGCCTGAGCCCATTCATATTATTCCTGTAACCACACAGGAAAATATTTCTAATGTCACCGCTTGCCTTGTTGCATCAAAGGATAATGGACAAGTTGCACAGCCTAGTGCAACAAAGGATCTCACATGGAGGAAAAGTCTGGATACAGAAGGGGAACCTTTGCTCTCAGTTAAACCTGTGGTGCAAATGGATTTAGGAAAATCTTTATCTGTACAAAACCTTATACAGTCAACAGAAGAACTGAATACACAGATTGCTGGCAGTGAGTCCAGTGGTTCCAGAGGTAGCCAAGATGTATACTCCAAATGGAGGGAGTCAAAATTATTTATAACAGATGAAGAGTTGGAGACAGAGGCCGGGACAGAGACTACTGAAGCCATCTCGCGCCCGTTAATGGAAACAACTCTCTCTGCTGACTCTCTAAGGACTGGAATATCAAGATCATCTCAAAACATCTGCAAGCCAGGGGATGGTACAGAAGCACTCAATCTGCTCCATGTCAAACTTAAATAACTTCTGGCTTTCTTCACTGGCTGGGCCATTCCTCTAGTCATACATATCATAGCATGAACTGTTTTGAAAGCCTTTTAATAAGATAAAATCACAAAAATCAGGATGAATCTTCAAAGCAGTTGAATGAGCCCATATTTCCTAGTTGCATGAAAATGCATGTCTAAGCAATGGCTAACATCCAAATTTACACCTACAGTACAGCAGCCTTTCATGTAGTACAGTAGGTTTAAATAATGAATTGCCTACAAAGCTAATGCTGCAGGATGTATCAAAAAAACAAAAATCTGAGTATTTAGACCTTGTGCTGTTTCTAAGGGGCAGAAGTAAAAATCTTAAGGTTTAAAGCACTTTGCTTCTGAACTAATTAAATATATATAATGTCCTGATTTAGATGATAGCTTATGTTTACAACAAAAAGATTATAAACAGCTGCTAGCAAGGTACCAAGGAGATGAATAACGTGGGGTTAGAAATGGCTGCCAGATACACACATTAACTCATCAGTAATCAGTTATTTTTAGCTCTGAAGAGCAACAGTATGTTAATATCTGATTTTTGGTGATTTAGTGCTGTGGCAGAAGTACCTGACACACCACTGTCACATTGTTCTTTATGACAAGAACTATTTTGTTACAAAAGGTTTGTATTTTAAGGATTGGGTCTGGCCTCAGAAGTGGATAACGTGGGTGACTGCACTGAAAATTCAAGGGAATCTCTCTTTCTTCTAGTCTCATTGAGAAGCTGACTTGTGAATCTGAACCATTTTGGCAGCAGTAGGTGATGGAAGGAAGCAGGTGCTGCCTTTTATCGTAGAAGCAATATTTCCTTCTTGTGAAAATTTTTGCAATTTTCCTTGCCGTCCCAACCTGATACTATGACAGCACTTTCATAAGGCTAGGCAAGAAGGGGAAATGAGGAACTGAAATACAGAGATCTCATCTGTTCAGCAGGTGGTTGTACAAAACCATTTGAAAAGTATTAGTAGCATTAAAATATTGCAGTTGTGTGTTGTGGTGCTNAAACAAACAAACAAACAAACAAACAAAATGGATTTAGATGGTTGGGAAGGGAAACCATCCGAGAAAATAAAACAAGAAAGATAAAGAAGGAAAAAGTTACTCTTTTTTTCCACAGATATTGAGTGTTAT
>VZUA01020667.1:0-12618 GCA_013401035.1 Horornis vulcanius | reverse complement strand
AAAAAAAAAAGAAAAAAAAAAGAAGCAGGTAATCAGAAATAGAAGTAGAGAAAACCACCCTAACTAAAAAAGATAAATAAGGCAAGGGCTTGTTGCTTTTTTTATAAAAGGGGAAGAAGAGACAGGGAAAATGGTCCCACTCTTATAGCTCAACACTGTGTCCCAGCTACTGTCATTTCTTGTGAACTTTCCAACACCGGATTCTCAGACTCCTTCCCGCTAAAACCCAAGTTTTCAAATTCAAAGCCTACATCAGACTGAGCATTCCTGCTTGATACATCCTCTCTTTTTTTCTTACTCTAGCCTACACTTCACTTCTGCTGAGGTGCAGGAGCAGTGTTAGTGCCTGCCTGCACATCCCCAGCAGGGGTGTGCCACTGGGAGAACCCTTGCAGAGCCTAAATGGGCTTTCACTCTTCCCACCTGAATGAGGTTTCTGTATGTTGCCTCCTGCCAGATTTACACCCCACCTGCACCACACTTGTAGATAACCCAGCCTGGGCTCAGCTTCCCTCTAGCAGCAGGAATGTATGGGTGTGCCAGTGCCAGCTCACTCAGGGCAGTGTTTTCTCTAGGCCCAGACCCGCTGGGAACTCGCTATGTACATCAAAAATATCACTCCAGTCTTAACTGTGGCTAAATGCTGTAGAGTGTATTGTGAAGGAGCTGATCTGTTTACTATGAAACCATTGTAACTTCTGCTTCCATTTGCTTTACAGAAGTATTCCTGGATGTTATACGACAACTTTATTATGTGAAAGTACATGCAAACTGTAGAGTGTATATATTGTGTCATTATATGGGGTCCATGGATGGTACACTGTGTTCCGTGGCTTATGCCGGAGCAAACTTCAGTTGTTAAATCCTGAAAGACACCTTGAAGCACAATTTCCTCACCGCTGACTTGCCATATAATTCACCACATTCAGCCTTTCCTGTTTTCTTTTATGTGCAATCTGACCATACCGAAGCCTGATTACAACAGCAATTTTGTGAGGATAAATACATTTTTCTCCACATCTCAGTTCACTTAACTGTTAACTTATTTGAATGTCTGCAGTTTATCCAGACAGATATGTAAGTTCAGAGTATTGAAAATTTAAAATTTTAAAATTGTTTTTTAGCCTATTTTTTTCCTTTTTCCTGTTTATGGTGCCTTTCTTGCCTTTCATGTGAAGCCTCCTGCTGACCTAAGCATAAATGTGCAGTTAGGTTCAGTAAAGGAGCAAGCAATTGGGCACATGGCATTGTGTGCCTATAGTGAAACTCCCTTCCCTTCCTTGATGAGACTGAAAAACCAAGGCATCATGAATTGGACACCACTCTTCCACCTTCATCTGCAGGAGCAGATGGTTGCGCTCCCATTGCACCCAGAGGGTGTCCAGGGGAGAACTGAGCAATGGCCCTGCCGTCCTGTCTCCACACAGAAGCAGGGCCTTGGGGTTTGCTGATAATTTATCACACAGAAACTTGGTATTTTTGCCTTAAATGAGATGCTTGAGTCCTTCTAACTTTAAGTTAATTTATTTAATACAATTTTGTGCACAAAAGAATGAGTTCTATAAATTATGTATGAAAATATTAATGTCTTTGCAAAGTACTGATAAATCCAGAAGATCGTATCTTTTCAAATTAAGGTTTAAAATTCTAATTTTTTTCTTTTATGCTCACCATTATTATTATTATTTTTGTAGATACAAGTCTTATCATATAGGGTTTTTTAACATAATATTGATAGAAACTAGAAAGAGTAGTGAATATATGAAATTTTAAAGAGGAAGAATTGTTTGTTTGGATTTTTATAAGCTTTACTTGTATTTCCTCATGAGGAGTTTCTATACTCTCTCTTTAAAAGACGGTGTCATGACTGACAGTCATTCATCGGTTTCACAAAAGAAGGGCCTCTCTGGCTCTTCAAGTCTTGTCCTGAACTCCTTATTAAAGTCCAGCTCATGATAATAAATAAGTTCATGAGTCAGGACAAAGAATTTTTTTTTCTAATTTACAATCCACTTGAGAATTGTTTGAAGAGAGAAGTTGAAATTAAGTAAGAGCTTCAGGACTTAAGCCTTATCTAAATAACTGTTTTCTGGTCAGCATGTTCTTCTACCTGAATGAAGAATGGTTTCAATGACTATTATTTGTTAAAAAAATTATATTTGCTCCTGGCTTATATGATCTATACTTTTTATTTAAATATGAATATGATGTTTTAGCCTAGGGTTCAAGATTGCAAAGATCATACACTTTTATTTACAGTGCCCACAGTTGTTCCATATGTTTTTGAGATACTCCTACTTAGAGTGACTGCTCTCATTATAGTATGGTGATGAGTAATTCACCTGCTTTTCTGTGATAAGTCAAATCATGCTGAATTGCTGATGTATAGTAGAACATCTGATGTACAGTATTATTTCTAGATTGGGACCTGCAATCCTTACTCAAGCAAAAATTCTATAGAATTCATTCATTCTATGAAATTCAAGAATTTTTCTTGAATTAGGAACTCAGATTCAAATCCTGATTTTGTTGGGCATCTGTTTGAAGTGAAAATGGTAATATTCCAGTTATTTCCTGAGGAAACTAATACTTAGCTGAATTTACCCTTGTCACATTGACTATATAAAAAATAACGCACAAAGTACTGATATAAAAAGGGAAGGAGAGAAGGGACATTTTTTAAAAGCACAGAGAAAATCAGAATATTCAGAAAAATATGAATAAGTAGGAAAAGGAAATGTAACAGCAAAGGAATGGAGAAAAAAAAAAGTTTAAACATCGGAGGCTAAATTCATCCTTGGATGGCTTCACTGGCTTCAATGAATTCACTGCCCAACTGGGTGAAGCTCAGCCTCCGTTGAGATAATCAGACTCAGTTCCACTGACCTTACAGGAACTGAACTACCTGCACCAGAAATGAACTTGCCTCTCTGGGCCAACTTATATCCTGACTCATATGTCATGCAATCCTTTTGGATTCACTAGGTTTGAATGAAATATGGAAAAGAATCTGTCCCAGGTATTTCTCCTTTACATTTTTTTTTCAAGTGTGTTGACTTTATTCAAATGGATTACATCACACAAAGTGCTGTCACTGTCTAAAAAGATTAATTTGTTTTTGAAATAAGACTTGTCCCCTGCAACGTCAGTGGAAGCATGTAATATTTTCCTGTCCATTCATCTGGATGCAAATGTGGCCATTCATTCAGCTGTGGCCACACACAGGACAATTCCAGACATATCCAATGTCATCTGCTATTGGAAGCATTTTTGACTTCTTTGAAAGACAAAAAACCAGTTTCATAGCAGGCTTAGGAAGTGTGATGGCTGCTTCCACTGACACTGCAACATTAGCCAGTACATTACAATGTTAATTGTAAAATCTTAACAAAGTTGAATCCATATTGTTGTTAATAAAAATGACTTGAAAAGTACTGTGACTACTGTTTTTTTTTTTTCCTTACATAAAAGATTGTACGGTGTGACCACATATCAGGCAAGAAAAAACAATTAAGTTTGCTCATCGTTTGCTTTTGAAGTTTTGTAATTTTTTAATAAGTGGACCAAAACACCACAAAGAAAGTCTATTAGAATAAAACGTGCAGAAACCAGTCTGGCATGTTCAGTTTCTGGTAACTGTTCACAACAGTTTATTTTCATTTAATGTTGCAGCTCCTCTATTAAAATGAGCTAGGAAGTTAATATTGCCTTCCCTGTTTGGTAAATGGCAATAGATTCAGGATTGGCTATCGAGGGCCTGTGTGGCGAGCAGGATTTCTCATGGAAGGCACATCTGTCATCTCAGTTTAACTTCAGGCCTAGGTGAAGCTGTTACTTCTGCACTAGGCCATGAAAGATGCTGCAGAATGCTGCTGCACCAAACCTGAAACACTCATTTGCAACTTGTCCACTTTCTCCACTGTGCTCTTCCTGCAGCCTGGCTGAAGACAAGCTTCACTATTTGAGTGTAAAATACTAAATATAGAGAGCCTGTTCTTGTGATGAAGTCGCTGCCTCTGTGGAGGCTTCAAGAGTGGACCCAGATATCTCCATGTGTAGGTGATCCCCAGCCTCTCTGATGAATATCATCTTAAGATACCGAAATTTAAAGCTGCAGTTGCCAGAAAGGGAGGTTTTCCATGTCAACCAATATGAACACTACTGAGCTTTGCCTAAAAATAAACACAGGAGAGGAGAAGAAGAAAATGTACACATTCTCTTCTTGTGTAGGCCTTGTATAGGTGGCCTTGCTTCCTGTATGCACAGAGCTACTAGGAAAGGGTCAGAAGACAGCAGAGAGTAGTTTTTCCTGTTGGGTTACCTGGCAGATTACTATGACCAGGTACAGGCAGTGATGTGCATCCATAGACACAAACATAAATATTCCCTGTTCAGCTCTGTACAATGAGAATACAGGACCCTACCTAACAAGGAAATTTAAACACCCACTTAGCACTTCTTTTAGTGTAATTGAAGGGGCAATGGGGTATGTTGGCTCTTTTTTGGTTTGATTTAGTTTTCTTTATTTTTTTCACAGTGATGGTAACCAAGCACTGGCACAGTTTACCCAGGGAGGCTGTGGAGAAAGTTACGAACCACCTTGGCAACTTGCTCTTTGTGTCCCTACTTGAGCAGAGGGTTTGGACCTCTAGAGGTCTGGAGGCCCCCAGAGGCCTCAAGCTCAGCTGTTCTGTGATTCTGTTTCCAGTATTGTATCAGCTTTAGTACATTGACTCATGCTGAACATAAAGCCTTCATTAAAGCATCATTAAGGCTTCATTTTAGATTAAATACTATGACTTTGCTTGAAAATTTAGACTGCAATGTATCAGCATGACACCAGCCTGGGCACCTGGGCAAAATTACACGATGCCATTTCCTCCTGAGATGCCATTGTCTCCCCTGAGGCTGCCTGCCTTCCCTCTCCACCGTACAGATTTTGGGGTCTTCTCACATGTTCTCAACTATGTTCATGTCTCTGCTGCCTCCTCCTCAGCTAAGCCAACCCAGGGCCACTCTGTGCCAGCAGAGGAGCAGGGAGAGAGGAAAGTCAGAAAGTATCAGCAATGGTGCGGCAAGCAGCAGCAGGGCAGCGATTGTCCCTCTGTTCTCAGCAATGTTGAGGCCACACCTCAAGCCCTCTCTCCAGTTCTGGGCCCCTTGCTGCAGAAAAGACATTGAGGTGCTGGAGGGAGTCCACAGAAGGGCAACAAGTCTGGCGAACAGTCTGGAGCATCTGAAGTCCTGTGAGGAGCAGCTGAGGGAGCTGGGGTTACTTATCCTGAAACAAAGGAAGCCCGGGGAGGCCCTTATGGCTCTCTACAACCGCCAGACAGGAGGGTGTAGTCAGGTCGGGGTTGGTCTCTTCTCCCAGGCAAACAGTGACAGGACAAGAGGACACAGTCCTAAAGCATGCCAGGGCCGGTTGAGGTTGCGCATTAGGAATGAGTTCTTTGCAGAAAGAGTGACTGGGCATTGGAAGAGGCTGTCCAGGGAGTGGGGAAGCCACCGTGCTCGAAGGGCTTAAGGAAAGACTGGACATGGCACTCAATGCCGTGGTGTATTTGACAAGGTGGTGCTCGATCACAGGCTGACTCGATAATCCCAGAGCCTTTCTCCAACCTAACCAATTCCGACATTCTGTGAAAAGACAGCAGGGGGCAGCCATACAGCCTCCGCCGCCGTGCGGAGCCAGCCAATCACAGCTCAGAGAGCCGCCCCCCCCGGCCAATCAGCGCGCCCCGAGATTGAGACCGCGCCAAGTCCCTCCGCATGGGCGGCCGGGCCGGGTGATGCCGCCATGTCGGACTGGGACGCGAGCAGCGACGAGGAGCTCGGCGCGCCGGGCTGGCCGCGGACCGCTGCTGCTGCCGGCTCGCTGTGCTGGTCGCCCACCCCTTCGTGGGGCCGCGCCTCCGTGGAGGGCGGCAGGCGACGGGGAAAGGGCACGGGGAGTCCCAGAGGAGAAGAGTGGACGCCGCGAGGCGCTGAAGGCTCCGGCGGCCCGAGGTGGGCGGCGCGGGAGCGGCCGCCCCGAGCTGCTGCCGGCCAGGCTCGGGACTCTGCGGCCCCGCTCTGCTTCCACCTCGACAGCGCCCTGGTCGGGGCTCTCATAGGTAATGATGGGGGCGCCCCCGGTCCGGGTGCTTGACCCGCTGAGGTAAGCGGGTGGGGAGGAGGGGAGCAGTCGCCCTCCACAGTGTCCTGAGGGAGCGCATCCCTTGCCTTCTGTCAGTCCAGCCGTGGAAGGAGGGCCCCTTGCAGTTCCCATGCGTCTCTCTGCACCTGGGCATGGCAGGGTGCTTTTGCAGGGTTTCTGCCACTTTCCAGGGAAACTTTTCCTCACTAAAGTGATTGAGTTGATGTCTGTTTCTCAAGGCCAGCGGTGTGCAAATGGTCTGAAGCCTCTGTAGTCACATGGAGGAAGGGTGACAATCTCTAGTTTTACTCCTCCATCTCTTCTACTGAAGGGCATTTCCCTTCCTACACATAAACCTTGCATTTGGTTAATTGACAAAAGAGTTGCCAACAGTCTCCAACGGTTTGGTGTCACAAGTTCTTTTATTTGTTGATACACACACTTATATGAAGGTCTTGGGGTTTGGTCACAATCAAAATATATACAATTAATGTGTAGGTTTGGGCAGTTTGTCCTAAAACTCTGTAATACCTGCTGTATCTTTATAACAGGTCGGGGTGGAACTAAAATTAAAGAACTTGAGGATACTTCAGGTTCCAGGATAAAGGTACCATGACAATAAATGGTCTCTGTTGGGAACATACTTGATTTTGTTTCTGTGTAAGCAAGTTGGAGGAAGTTGAAGGGTGTTACAATAGTGTACAATAATGCCACTGATTTACAACTGGTAAAAAGGAAGTGGAATTGAGGGTGCAACTTGGATGTTATGTGAAATAGGAAAAGATTATTGATTTTTTTTCCTTAAGTTTGTGTTTATTTTCTTGTCTTTTAGAAAAGGGATTGAAGGGCCTTTTCATAGAACAAGTTAAACTAAAGGGAAAAAAAGAATCAAAAATTGTTTTCAGTTTGTGTTCTTGTATAATGTTTGTCTTTGCGGTATAGAAAAAAATTCAGTCATGTTTTTGAACATAGGTTACAAGAGGAACCTATGAATCTGAAGTAAAGATTTTTGGCAGCATTGATGTGCAAAACAAAGCCAAGATGTTGATTGACAATCTTGTTACAAGTTCTGGACAAAACTATGTTAGAAGTGGGACAGAGAAAGGTAAGAAATGTAGGGTTGGGGAAAAATATTATGGATTGTCTTCCATATATTTGGTAGTTTGCTGGAGTGTTTTTATATTGTTAGTATTTTACAAGGTAAGTTAACTTAAACCTTGTTCTTGGACAATGACATCTCCTTAAAACAGAAGTACCAAGATATCCTCCTTTTTTCAGCTATGGACAGTTTCCCCCTGCCCCCAAACTGCCAGGCTTTGGTGAAAACCAGTTCCTGTGTGTTTTCAACAATTTTATTGATGCAGAACGATTTGATGCTTGAGCTTTGATTTCTTGCATTATCAGTCTGATTCCTCCAAAATTCCAGCACTGTCTCTAATGAAAGTTTTAATCTGGTAGCTGTGAAGTATCTATTCAGTGAACTTTGGTAAAGATAGTCTATAAAGTGCTGATCATAGCATGGGCCATGCTGACTTCCTACTACTTTCAAGGGAAGTCAATGTTTTAAGGTTTGATGTTGCACTTCATGCCTGGCTTTACTAGGCTTTCCTGTGGTAGCTTTGTTACGTGGATATAGAAGCAATTTTTGTACATTTGGATGCTGCTTGTATTATTGGTACGTCTTGTATGTGCTCCCAGCAGTTTTTTGCACACACCATTGACAATTGTTGATCTGATGCACTGATTAGGAAGAAGGGATCCAGAAGTTATGTTCCAGCTTTAGAGTAAGGTTTGGAGTAGTTGTGTGTTTTGTTTTTAGAAATGTCTCAGAAGGTGGATGAGTATGTTTCAAGAGACTAGAAATATTTAAAACTACCTTAGGATTTGTGACAGTGTTATCCCTATGTTTCCTGCCTTTCCACTTATTTTCCACAAAGTTATGTTGCTATTTGTATCTTCAGTGTAAAACTGCATTTACTTAGGAGTTGTGAAACCTCATCAAAAGAGAAGTGTAGAATATAACTAGACTGAGACTTTATTGTGGTGTTGTTGGATGCTTTAGGCTTGAGCTTTGCTCTTGTAGCTGTTAAAGCTTTCTGTCTGCATATCATCTACTGGTTTCACAAGTCTTTCAAAAGCTTGCTGCACAACAAACCTAATTTATAGCTGGAGGAGAAACATTTCATAACTATATGATAAGTAACTCATTACTTCCTTTAGGTAGTTAAAGATGTTGAAATATTTCTCTTTTTTTTTTGCCAAAACTGAATTTGTATACATTTTAGCAATTTTTTAGGAAAGAATTTTCCATTTCATGTCTGTTTAAAATATATGAGGCCTTGCTATAGAAAAATGTGTTTAGAGGGGAGATTTCTTCCCGTAGTTTGTTCCATCAAACAGCAGCACTTTGTTATTAACTCTGCAGGAAAAACCTTGGACATTATCAAGTCTGAAAATAACCCACAGAAACAAGTGATTAACTGGGCTTCTCTTCGAGAAAACAGGGCCAAATATGAATCTATGAAGTGGGCAGGTTAGTTTTACAATTTTGTTTGTATTGTGCTTGTCTTTATGTGGTGAATCTGTTGGAATGCTTAAGTGTTTCTAATACTTGCTTTGAGATAACTGAGTCTTTCAGAGCCCAAATTAGTGACATACTTGCAATGAGCTGGCCATGAGCATTTCTCAGCATGGTCATGGAGGACACTGATTACTGTGCCAAGACTTAAATTTTCTACTGGTGATATTTTGAAGTCACGCTTTGAAAATGGTATTTTGTATCTGTCCACGGGGAAAAAAATGTAACAGTTGTTATATACTACTATATAGGTTGGTAGAAATGAACTTGAACTTCAGAACTTGAAATGAGGGGAAGTGCTTTTTTTGCAGATACTGAAGTGTTTACCTCAGCCTTCATCTTTTTACAGGAGTAATGGTATTCCATCACTTCCAGCTAGTTTTCCAGCTCAAGGCACTTTCTGGGTCCTGGGCTTTCCATCTTAAGCTTTAGCAGACTTACACTGATTCTCTATTATTTCTTGCTGATTTAAGTTGAATTTTTCTGATTGTTTAAGGCTTGCCTCCAATTGAGAAAAACTTCTACAAAGAATCATCCAGGACTGCATCTATGTCACAAGAAGAAGTGAAACAGTGGCGGTAAGGTCATTTCTTTAGGGAATCATCTGCTTGGCAAAAATTACTATAAAGCCTAGAAAGTGGGAGATGAAATACTGATACAGAGGTACTAATGCTGGGGTCTTGTAGCAACTTAATCTCTTTATCAACTCTTTCTTGGGAATGAAACAACTAGCAGACGAGATATTATTAGTTTCTGGAAAATTAACTTCAGGGATTTTCTGTTTCTCTAAAAGTGTTTGATCTAACTGAATTTCAGAACAGAAAAGAACCATAACAGTTCACTGACTTTTGGCTGTTTCTTTTCATGGGACAGTGTGTTCACCTTTTCTAGGTCCCTCCAAATAGAATTGTTTACATGTTGAATACTTCTTGGCTGCAGTATTTTCCCTGATTTTTTTTTTTTTTTAGTCAAAACTGTCTTCAAACCAAATTCCAGCTGTTATTACTGTTGTCTTTTTTATCTGTCTTGTCTTTACAAGCATATCCTGGTGAGTACATGCTTCAGTTAATTGCATATATTTATTTTGATCCAACAACCTATATGAGTGCCTTGCAAGGAAAACAGATCATCTGTTTGAAGTGGTTTGGTTCAGGCCTTGGTAATAGTTACAGCCCTCTTCAGTGGTTTTAATGAAGTTAGTGAGCATTATTGAAGTGTTAGCTTTTTAATACTTTTCTTTTTGCAAGATGTCTTTTTTTTTCTTTGCATGCCAGGGAAACTTTGCCACAGTGAGCAAAGCTTGGAATCGTTTCCAGCTGTTTTCACCTTTCTCCTTAAAATACATGGATGTGTTATTGTTTGAGCTAGCAAAAATTAAAGAACATTTTTCTTGTAGCTTAAAAATATGTACTGAGCAGTAGAACTTGTGTGATAAAGGAATTTTTTTTCTACTTCATCTAATCAGTTTGCTTTAAGGAATAAAGGCAGCAATTGAAAGAAATAATTCTGCAAACATGAGGGGAAGTTGAATTGCCCATTCTTTTCCCAGCTTACACCCCACTTGAAGAAAAGCTTTTTACTGAATGGAATCTTCAGAGGAGTACAGGGCTGAAATGAATATGCTTATGCAGATGTCATGATTTAAAACCAGATAGAAATTAAGCTCTAATTAGCCACTCCCCTCAACCCCTGTGGTGAGAGAGGGACAAAAAGCAGATGTTATGGGTTGAGATAAGAATTTACTGGAAAACATCAATGAGATAAGAAAAACAGCAACAACACTAGTAACAACATTGTATAGAAGATGATTGCCAGCAAAAATGCTCATGGAAGTCCAACCAGCACCACAGCCAGCACCACACAGCTCCTGAGACAAAGGAGAAAATGGTGCATGAAGCTGTGTGTGCCCACATTTTTCCCTCCAAGCCCAAAATAACAAAAAACAATGACACCAAGCCCTCTGGTCAGACCATCCACACCACACCGCTGCTTCATTTGCTCTCCTGGGAAAAGGAGCAAAACGGCCATGGAGGATCATTGCCTTCTTCTTCCACAGGAAACCACACCTCCTTCTCCTGGAAAGTGGAAATCCCATCCACCCCCCACCCAGTGATGATTTGGTGATACTGAGTAACAATGTAGGCATGCCCAAGTGGCTTCCAGCTCCCAGCATTGCCAGTAGGAGAAAATTAACTCTGCCCTTGGCTGAAACAAGGACAGCATATTAATAACTCTTAATTGGAGGAAGCCTTAGATAGCAGTTTGTAATGTAGTCTTTTATTTGTGTTGTGATTTGTGTTTTGCCTGCTTTTAGAGGTTGGTTGTTCAGGGTTTTTTTTTTTTGGAGCTTGTTCATGTTCTTTTTCCAGAATTGTTCTGTTTGTATTCTCTAGAGTATCAAGGGAGCTACTCTGAAAACAGCTGGGGAGGGTTTTTGTCAGAATATAGAGTTTTGAGGGATAAGTTCAAGCCATACGTCATTTAATTTATTGAATTTAGGGTTGTCTTTGAGTTTAAAAACTTGTCATACCTACTTAATTTGTAATAGGGTATAATTGTAGCCTGATAGGAGTGCAGTTCATGCTAATAACCATATATAACTTCAAATTTGTTGTTCTTAAGAAAGAATGATAATTGATACCTCTGGGAGAAGAGTTCCTATAGACTTTTAAGAAAGATAGAAGACTAATTCGGGCTTCAAGACTGAACCATTCAGGAGCCTGAACTTGTTTTTTCTTGTTCAAGGAGCTTAAAAAAAGTTAAGAAATACAGTCTTTGATGTTAGCTCCACTTTTTCAGATAATGAGACTTTAAAACAATTTCACTATTTGAACTCTATACAGGAAAGAAAATAATGATATAACTTGTGATGACTTAAAAGAAGGTGAAAAGCGCAGCATTCCCAATCCTGTTTGTAAATTTGAAGATGCATTTGAACATTATCCTGATATTATGGCCAATATAAGAAAAGTTGGTTTTCAAAAGCCTACACCAATTCAGGTATGTCTTCAGTTTCAATGACTCTTTAACTGAAGCTTAAGAGAAAAATGAAAACTACATTTGAGTATTTGTTCTTTTATGTTAGTCCCAGGCATGGCCAATCATACTCCAAGGAATCGATCTTATTGGTATAGCACAGACTGGTACTGGGAAGACATTGGCATACTTAATGCCTGGATTCATTCACTTGACTTCACAACCAATGTAAGGACTGCTCACAGGTCTGATTTGTTTAGCTGTGCGTACTTTCCCCTGCACTTACTTCCTCCTGCACCCAACTGCTGAGATTATTTTCTAGTAATGAAGGTAAAAATCATGTATTGGAAAAAGATTATATAAATCTGATTGAATAAGCACCAAATTTGTTACCATAGATTCCGTTAGCAGCTGTGTACAGAGGAAGTTTAGAACACTATAAAAATGTTCAGTGTCAAGCTTGGTAGACTTTGCCCGTCCTTATATACCAACATTTTAAACATGCTTTGTTGCAGATCCAAAGATCAGCGTGGAGGCCCTGGAATGTTAGTCCTTGCTCCCACTAGAGAACTGGCACTTCAAGTAGAGGCAGAATGTTCAAAGTATGCATACAAAGAAATTAAAAGGTAGTCAGTCTTGCTTTTCACTGGCTTTTAAAGTAATTTTTTTTCTCCTACCAACTGACTTAATTCACCTACTACAATAATTGCATTTAAGAGGGGAGGGGATAGTAATGCAGAGTTTATATTTTCCCAGTTTTCAGAATCTCATGGTCAAAGTCTGTGTAGCTTTTCTGCTTATTTTCCTTCTGAGTTGACAGCTAAGGAGAATCACACAGAATATACTGAGTTGAAAGCGGCAAGGATCATCAAGTCAGGCTCTTAACCCTGTACAGGAGATCCCCAAGAGTCACACCATGTGACTG
>VZUA01020666.1:12760-33464 GCA_013401035.1 Horornis vulcanius | reverse complement strand
AAAAAAAAATTCAGCAATCTAAAACCTGAAGAGTTCATGCACTGACTGCTGAGCTGAAGCTCCTTTTGCACAGGTCACTGGACAGATATCAGATGGTAAGACCTTTTAATTGCTAATGGCCTGGTCTGGATTTCAACACATGACACAGAGATAAAGGACTCTGTATCCTATTATCAGTCCCCTGAGCAAGTGCTACATCTTATTAAGTGTAACTATAGATTCATAGATCAGAATCCCCTACATGGAGAGTACCAGGGAACCACAGAACAGTTTGGGCTGGAAGGAACCTTAAAGATCATCTGGCTCCATCAGTTCTTTGACTGGAAGCAGAGGATCATTAGGGCATTCCATTGCTGCAATGATGGTTTGTGAGTTCCAAAGCAGAAGCCCAACATCAGGCTTTATTTTTGTTTTAATGCTACAGCTGGGCTGGAAAGCTGTTTGTCCAGCAGGAATGAAGAGCAGACACAGATTTCTGGTCTTTTGTGCCACTCTGCACTCAAAAAACTAAATAAAAAAAAGAAGGATAGGTAAAGGCATTCAGATAGTGCTGTCATCATTGTTTTTCTGAGAGAGAGAGACCAAGGCCAGGCACAGCTACAGGCTTTGCATAAGATCACACCCCAAAGCAAGGGCAGAAGCAGAACTGGGCTCATGTGATGTGGCAGCTCTCCCTAACCAAGAGACCATCACTTCCTTTGCTAACTCCACACTGGGAAGGGAAAGGCAGGATGGAGCTGGGCAGTGCCTGCACACCCACCCAGGACTGCATGCCAGAGAAAGATGTGGATTTTCATGCAGGTCACCTTCCAGGACAATTTAATATCAACACAATCCCCAAAGAAACAAGGCCAGCAAGGACTTGATTTGCATTTTAAATGCACACCTCTCCTTAAACCTTTAGCTTCTAAGCAGACACCTGGCCATATTCTGCACCAGCATTCATCAGTGCAGCTCTGCTCAAGGCAGCAGGGCCAGGTCTGCTTTTATCAGCTGATCCAGCCTTCTAAAAAAGAGGGAGCACACAGCCAGGGATGTTCACCTCCTCCCTGCCTCTTGTAATGCTGCTTCCCACACCAAACACTTGGCACCTGGCAGGACTGGGGTCTTTGGGGTGAGGTTTAACATATATTCTCTGGTAGTGGCTGAACTGATTACCAGCAGAGAGGGAACTGTAAGTCAGCAGTGATAACCAGGGCCCTGCTGAGCCATCACCAGTGGGGAACCTTTGCAGCTCTGAGAGGTTGATAGTCTCAAAAATAACAGATCTTCTATGAGATACTGCAGTCTGACTGCATTTCATTAAAAAGCAAGGAGGTGAGGTGATCCTTGCTTTAAAATATGGAGATTTGTGTGTTTATATTGGCTGCATTACCCACCTCACCCATCTTTGAACAATTTTCCTCCAGCTGCAGATATTTTCAGGTTGTGGGCAAGGAACACAAGGAGGGATGTGCAAAGCAGAGTGCTGAGGGTGGCTTCTGCAGGCTGCACAGAGCATTTTCTGCCAGTGCTGCTGATGCATAGTGATTAGATGCCATTTTAACTCAGCAATGAGCATTAACTGATGCTGTTCTTTCTCTGTCCTGCTACATCTGGTCTGGCAGCAGAAAACTCTCTGTGATTTAAGACAGATTTTGTGAGGTGCAATCTCTCTTTGAGCCCTGCTTTTTTTTTCTTTTTTTTTTTTAATTTTAATTTCTTCTAGATGAGTTTTCGGAAGCGCTGAAAGCCTGATGAATCACTTGACTGAATGGCCCACATAGTTTCCTCTTAAGTCAGCTTTGGCAGAGAGCCACTGAACACATCTTGAGGCTTTGCTTTGAGTAATATTTTCATTGGTGAGATTATTCAAATATTTGAAGCCAGGCCACCCATTCCTTGTGTACCCCACTCTTTGCACTTAACCAGGGGGAGGAGAGCTGCAGTACCACGCTCTAGAAATCTGGGCACAAAGGCAAGAGGAAAACTTGCCTCCAACCCAAAGGAATTTCCCCTAGGCTGCAAGAGTGTGTGTCCAGCTGCAAGGCTGGGGCAGTGCAGCTGTGTGCAGCTGGTGCTAATGGCAGCTGGATGTGACCTGGACTGGAAAGGGCTCGTGCCTGCCCTGCAAACCAAGGAGCCACTGCTGCTGCCTTCATGCTCCTCTGGTGGAGTGATGGAGCCTCTGGCAGCAGCAGGATGAGAGATCTGCTCCAGGCTGCCATCCCCCAGCACAGGAGGGATGTGGGGTCCAGTGCTTGGGACAGGTGAACACCCACGTGCAGCCTGACACCTCTGCAGTCATAGAAATTCAAAATCACAGCAGTGTTTAGGATGCTGCTCCAGACCTTTAGACCTTGAAGATCACTGAGAACAACCATTATCCTCCATGCTCTGTCTGGGAAGGAGGCTGCAACTCTCTGTCAGGTTTCCACCCTCAGCCTGGCACTCCACTCCCTTGCAGGGCCTGGCAGCAGCTGCCCTCTGTCCCCACGCCCTGCAGCAGGTCTTGAGCTCTGGTTTTGTGAGGCATAAAAGGACAGAACACGGGGGTGGGGTGTGAGGGAGGGGGTGACCAGTTTTGGACAAAGCAGTGCAAACAGCCAGAGGTGTTTCAAACTGATCACAACCAGAATCAAAACACAGGTGTCCCAAGATTCACTGTTGTGAGCTAGATTCAAATTTTCCAGATGTTCCAAGGGATCTTCTCTAACACAGTCCTGGACCTGGGAGTAAATTCTCCAAGTACTGAATTTGTGAGCCCACATCTCTTCACTCTCCAGCGAATTTAGCAAGTTTTTCAGCTTCAAGCTAATCATTTAAAAATGACTGTCTTTTTTTTCCTAGCCACTGGGCTCCAATTAGCTTTACTTTTCTTTCCAAAAGGGGAGCCCCCACGCAGCAAGCATCCTGCAGGCTGATAATGGGCTGCAGGTACAGAAGGACGAGTTCAATCCACCCCACCTCGCTGCTCTGAAGCAGGGCTCCTGCTCATTTCAGACTCATTTCAGCGTGGCAGGTCACAGCAGTATAAACATCACGGGGGAAAAAAAAAAGGGCCGAGCTGGCAAACAGTCAGAACTTGCTGTTCCTGACCCAGTAACCTACTTTTTGAGCACCACGTAACATGAAAGCCACCCCTAGCTCAGACTGCGACGTCACCTCTTACTTAACTTCTTAGAGGCAAATAGTGGGTCTGGTTGGAAAGAGTTAGAGGAGACGTGGTCATCACTGACTTCATGCTGACCACAAAGATCTGTTTAGTTTAGACAGGAAGACACAGAGTGAGTGGTTTCTAACCTCAGGTTGCTCACAGCCACCACCTGGACGCACGTGTTCCACCCAGCAGAGTCCTTGGGGTCCATCGTGCTGACACGTGGAGCGACCTTAAATTTCGTCTACAGCACTAATGCCACCATCAGCTTCAGAGCCACAGGCAAAGAAATTGTCCAAGGAAACCCCTCATGAAGGAGCCCTGTTTTAGCTCTGCAGTGCTGCTTTAGCTGTGTTCATTCCAGCTCCCTCAGTCTGACTGACGTGGTGTTCAGAGAGCACGCAGCTCAGTTTTTAAAGGCAGGAAAGACTTAAGGACCCTGTGACCAGCCAAAACTGCTATTATCTGCTCTCCCTTCAACAGGGCACCAACAGCAGCCATCAACACCCACCACCTCTGGGATGGCATCTGTCTTCCCTTCCATCTTTGCTGCCCCAGATTCCTCCCTCATCACAGTCTTTCCTCCAACCAGCAAAGCTGACCCCAAGCTCACACACTTTTTTACCTCTGATGAGGTGAGTAAAGGATTTTGGAGAGAGCTAAATGTGGTAGAAAAAGATATGTTCTCAAGGATGTGCAGCATCCCTTTTCTCCAGGACAACTCATGGGCTACTAGGGATTTTCTCCTACAACTCATACATAGTTTATCTTCTTTCTTTTTCAGTGACAGGAGTGGCATCAGTGGCTAAAATGCATCAGGACAGAGTGCTGCCAGCCTGCAGAGAAGAAACCTGTGGCACTTGGCATCCTCAGACAGTCCCTGCTCAAGAAATGGTTAAGCTTAAGAGTTAAGCTTAACAGTTGCTGAAGTTGAGCAAAACATCTGCATCTTCAGAGCATTTTGTTTGCCTAAAACCATCAGGAGTTTTCCCATCAAAACACAAATGGAGATGGACTAGGAATAAATTTTCAGGCAGTTTTCTACTACAAAGAGCACAGGAACAGAAATCAAACTCATCCAGTGTTCTTTGCAACTCCATCTGCCACTGTGAACATCCTGAGAAATCAGCGTTTAACACTTGCCATTAAGAAGTAAAACATAAACTAAGACTAAACTCAGGCTTGAAAGGATTAATATTTTACTGCACATCAGGGAAAAGAAATGAGTGGTAAGACAGAGTGAGAGACATTACAAAGGGAGCTCTTTAGGGAAATGATGGGAAATGACTCTTTACCAAAATATGCCCATTTCTGCAGGCAATTGCTTCCACTGCATCTCTCAGCTGAAACACACACACACGAAATAGGAAGAGGTAGAAATGAAATTCCTTTTGGTTGAATATTCCAGCTCCATGCAAAAAGAAGTGGTTGAAATAATCAGAACAAAGTGTCTTGAAGTTATTCCACCTTCCAGCTGGCTCAAACTGACTGATTCTATTTTTATTGACACTTGGACTTCCCATTGTAGAGCAGGAGGGGACAGGGCATTGCAGTATCTTAAAAATTCCAGCTACATTTTCTTGCATCATCACAATCTTTTTTTCCCACCATCTCTCTTACCAGCAGTTTTAACTTAACCTAAGATTAAAAACATATGGAACTATTTTACTCTGGCTGGCATAAGCACAACACAAACATAAATGTTCTAATAGACATAAGAAGTAATTTTTCTTTACTACAATGCCTAATTTAGATCTCTGAAATTGTAAAATTAAAATCTATTCTAATCCATACTTACACAAAAAAGGCATTTCTAGAAAATTATAGTATCTAACTGCTTATTACACAAAAAATCTCAGAATGACTGTATTGTAAAAAAAATAATTGCCTAATTATGAAATCCTGATGATAAAGGCACCATTGTCATGAAAACATCTGGACTGCCAGCCCCCCAGAATACATGAAATCTCAATAGGCAGAGCAAAATCAGGAGGCAGATGAAAGAAGAGTTTTAAAGAGGTCCAAAGAAAAAAAACCAACCAACAAAAAAAACCAAAAAACCAAAACTATCACCCACTGCAATTTCTGTATCCCAGTGCAGGGGATGGCTACAAACAAACCAAGCAGTAACAGCCCAGCCACAGTGGCAGAGCAATAAGGATGTATGGGGAGATGAGGGACAATTAACAAACACCCTGCCTGTTCTTGCACAACCTTGGAAAAAAATATACTTCTACTCTTCTACAATGTCAGCCTGGAAGAATACTCATTGCCTCAGGATGTCAGAAATCTGTTTATCAATCTGATGCCTTAGAATAAGAGAGTGGACAAATCTGAACAGAAGAGCAATCAACAGCGTTTCTAGAGAATTTCACTTAACGTCATTTAAATGGTATTTGAAGAACAAAACAGGAAGAGTAAAAGGAATGAAGGAGGGGGAAAGGTCACTTACTAATAGAAGTATTGAGGAAAGAGAAGTTTGACTGTTGTGTTCAGTTCAGAAAAACAGGGCTGACCATGAACAAGAAATCTGCTCCTTGTTGTCAAGCCTATCATAAATGTTATGTTAATAGGGAAGTTAGTGCCTATGAAATGATGGAAGTTGTCTTGGAAAAAAAAGGAAGTTCAAAGGCATCATTGTGCCAGATGTGAGATGTTACATCAAAAGGACCAGAAGAAGCATGAGGACATTTCCAGTAGACTGGGGGATGCAGTCTAGTAAGAAAAGACCTTGTCTGTGAGCCCAGGATATGATGGTGCTGGAGAGGCCTCTCCCAGGACAGGACTGTTCTCCTGAAGACATGTGCACCTACAACTGGCCCTGAGCACGCAGGGAATTCCTGGGAATCTAATGAAGCTAAAAGTTCACAGGGCTGACAGCTCCAGTAAGCTGTGATTTCTTACCTCTAACTAGAGCTCCCATTGCTGGCAGTGACTTTTCACCACTGATCAGCCTCCACCTTGGAATCCCCAATGGAAACCTCCCGTGTAAATCATCTGCAAAGGCCCCAGAACCAGATGAGGGAATGGTGTCTCACTGATAGGACAGAACACATTGGTTAAGGGGGCAGACAGCATCAGAAGCACAGTAACCTTCTCACATGGTTGTCATCTGTGGTCCTCTGCCAAAGGTTATATCAGGACTCCATTGTAAAATGCTGCTGGCTGGGATTTATAATTCAGTGGACAGCCAAGCTCCCAGCCAAGAAGTCCTTCCAAATGAAAACAGCTCAGTTGTGGCAATTCTGCTCACGTTGGATAGTTTTGATCAATAACATGATAAGATCCACAAAGTAGCCTCAGCCTGTGCATCTGTTTTCCACAAATAGCTCTGCACACCAGCCAAACCAATGGAGCTGATCATCTCCTTCAGCCTCAGGTCTCACTGCTCGTTTGCACGGGGTTCAGACACTGGGATAAAACTCACTGCCTGTGCAAAGGCTCATTGTGAGATCTGTACAGCACTTTACTCTCCCCTAATGTACAGGGGATTTAAGAAGTGTGTGCACTGAGGAATGGCCTGCCTGCTACCAGTGAACACAGCTGCATGCACTAGGAAAAGCTTTCATATCTTCCTCTAAAGAAGCATTACTCCTCTGCCAAGTAAATAAAGATGCGCCTGTTATTTACTTTCCAGCACATATTGCAAAGCTCATGTTAATTAAACCTCTAAAACACACAACAGAATAAATCTTTATTGACGTAATGCCAGCAAATTGTATACGAACTCTCCCCCGCTGTTTACTTAGTAAATATTTGCTTGGAAAGAATAAATTGCACTGTCCTAGACAAAGGACAAGCCGGTTAGGGCACTGGAGCCAAGAACATCCTTTCTGCTCTCCTGGCCTCCAGAGCTGAAACTCCAGGATCCTCTGAGTCAACTCACACAGAGTTCAAACATCAGGCAAACACACCAGGAAGGAGACAGCTGGGATAAAACCCACAAGCCTGATGTCAGGCTCTGTGGCACCAGAGAACTTTGGTCCAACAGCAAAGACCTCATGCTTTTCCCTGGGTGATTTATAGGTTGTAGCATAGGGGTATGTCAGTGGTTGAAAGGATGGTCCAAATACAAAACCATCTCCAAAGCTCCAAAAATCCTCTTTTCTTTGGAGATGCCAGCCCTTTAAAAGACTGCGGCTCTCAAAAGCCAGGAATATTGGGTCTGTCACTCATTTATCTTTAGGTGAATTTCAGAAGTATTCCACATATGGGCAGACTTCTAAAATCCAGTTTCCAAACCCTAGTAACTCACAAAGTAATGCACAAGGAACCCCAGTCAAAGGTTGTTTGACATTTACAGAACGTCTTTAGACATTAACTCTAGTCTATAAAGGCAACTGCACTGTTGAACAAGGCAGTGACCAAACCCTATTGCTAATGGCAAAGCTGCCTCTGACTTCAGCAGACAGGTTCACCCCTAAAATCCCACGAAATGTCAATAAATATATGTATATTAATAAGCAGATGGACTGATTGCACAAGGCTGAAAGTTGTCCAAAAGAGAAGTGTCTTCTATTGGGGAACAGCCTATGAAGCACAAACACTCCCAAAATACATGACTCATGCTGCCAGGCTGTCACAGCACTTTTCTGAACTCGAACCAACACAATCTGGGATCCTTTTCTCACTGGGCAGTTCAGATACATTTCAAGAAAATTGCAACTACACTAGCAAAGCCTTCACATCATCTCCCTACTGACACACATGCAGAATGTACCAGTGGGGGAAAAAAAATAAAAAGGAAGATCACCTTAAACTGACAGGTTATTCACACTCTCATACCTGTCCTTCAAACACAGACTTGATACCATTACCATCCTGGATTAGAGGATCTGGGCTTTGTTAAAATTTCCAAGTAACGGTCATGGGGAATTGCTTTTAGTTGGTTTCTTTTCTTCCCTGATCCACAGGGATAATGGACATGTAATGCTACTTATCTACACTCCATACCTACAGCTGAAAGACAGAGGCATTACCATTGCTTCCTCTATAAGAATAAGATAAATACAGTTTACAAGAAGGCATATTTACATAAGTTTTGATTACTCATGCAACAAATAAAGAAGACTTAATGCACATTTCTCTTCTCCTACACACTGCTGTGTGCTCAGTGCTTTGTCTGAGCTATTTCACAGAAGAATGTCTTAATAGCCTTTTTTATTCTCCCATACAAGAGCAGTTCCCAAACACCAATGGTAGCTTCTGTTCCAACAGCACTGCCACCCAGTGCATTGTCACTGCAAAGCAGACCCATCACAACCACCAAATTTCAGCTTTGGTGAATGCCAAGTGAATTCTTCCTCTTGACAATGGGCTTGTGTGTTTGAGAAATACAGCCCTGAATTTCCCACATAGCTGAAGGCAGTTCTGGCACCAGCTTTTACTCGATGTTATCAACTTAGACCCTGATTCAGCAAGTGCTGTAGTGAAACTAAACTCATGCTTAGGTTCATCCCTGTTCAACTGAGTGCTGCTGCACAACTGAAAAATTCAGCCACAGGTTTTGTGTTCCAGTAGTTAATCCCTCACCAGAAGCAAGACTGCAAATGGTACCTGGGTTATTTCTAACCTGGCTCAGTGTCCTTGGTGAGCACCTTTAGGAAGAAGCCTTAACCCCAGTGCTCAGCTCAAAAAGATCAAACCTGCCCCAGATCTCCTCCCCTAAACCAACCAAACAAAACCACCCCAAATAAAATGAACAGCTTTAGCCTGACATGGAGGATGTCAGATTGTCAGAACTGCAGAAATACCTTCTGACAGAGCCCAATGAGAACTTACAGGTAAGCGAGCAAGGCAAATTCTGGCTGCAGAACCATCCCCAATAATGTGGCAGTGGAGCAATTCCTACCTTTCCACCTTCCAAGAAAAAGTCCTGACTTGTGTAAGAACAGCCAAGCCTGTGAGAGCCAGCAATAACTCACGTGCAGAGTGAGATCCCTTCTAACAGTGATAAAGATCTAGACAGGGGAAATGTTATTTAAAACTAATTTCCTCAAAAAACCCCCAACACCCACGGCCAGATGAACTTGAGATAAACACCATTAAACTTCTGACAAGTGGCTCAGGACATCCGAACTGAAACGCCTGAAAAGGGTCCAGTTTCCAAGAAATCACTTGCTTGGGGTGCTCTCCAGCACTTTTCATGGGTTCCCCAACACTGCCTTCAAGGTGGAGGCCCTGTCTGGTTGGTGGGCTAATTTGGGGAGTGCTTTCCAGGCATAAATGCCTCATTGGATCTCTCCAGTGGCAGTGCAGCATCCTCATCCTCATAGGCCTCATATCAAAGCATCATCTAAAGAGTGTTCAAAACCTTAAGACTGTCCATCACCTCCTAAGTAATTGTTAAAACCATCTGAAACCCCTTCCCAATTCTATGGGGGTGAAGACTGCAGAGAACACACAAACCAAATGTATAACCCCACCAGAAAACATTTTGCTATCCTCAAAAAAAGTTACTTGTACTCACAGATACCCTTCCACCTAGAAACACCTTCATCTTTGGGAACTAAAACTTAATTTCAACAAATACTTCCTCCTGAAGGTAAAATTAAATAAAAGCAGTGTGATGGCAACACATCTTGTTACTGTGCTTATCAACAGCTTCTATATTACACCTGGTTAAGGCCACAGTGACACGCTCTCCAGTAAGACACAACAAACTTTTTGACATTCAGTAGAATGATAATGCAGCCCCAGCTTTGCTATATTTAGCAGTCAGTAACCAAAACACATCCCCAGGTAAGCACCACAGGAGCCAGGCACACGATTTCCCAGGGCTCTGCTCTGTGACCCCGTTTCCCTGATGCTATCACTCTATCCTCATTATAACACTTCAAGAGGGAACATAAATATCTTGTACATCAAAATGCTCTTGACTTTTACAAGCAACCTGATTCAGCAGCCCTCGGGGTGCAGTTTCATGACCAGCTCAAGCAAATCTCACCCTTGAAAAGGCACTTCTGCCACTCCCAGCCTCCTCTGTGTGAAAAATCAGGCTTGCATGGTTGAAAGCTAGAGCCCTGGTACTGAATGATTTTAATAAGCCATTTAGTTTATCTCCCATCTCCTTTTTCTGATAGTATTTAAACCTACTTTCCTGTCCTGTTTTCCTAAGCTGTAATTATTTAAGCTGTAAGTCACACAGGCACCTCTTTACCTCTGACTGTTGTGGATCCCCTCGTGGGGAGGCACAAAGCTGGGGATCTCCTGAAGCTCACTGCAAGCATATTTTGTACAGCCTCATCATTGCTAAATGTATATTCTAACTGAATGTATATTCAAATCCTGTGCATGATCTACTGACCCAGCTTAATACAGCACTCCAATCTCATGTGGAACTTCTCATGCAAACACAGGAAAGACAATAACACCAGCAAACACCTCCTGCCTGTGGAGCACTGCATAGGTGACAGGACAGTTTTAGGGGAGCAAAGATATTCTTAAAAGCTACTGAATGCCATGGAGGAACAGTTGTTAAAAGCGGATATAAAGGCCTGGGAAGAGGAAACAATTCCCAGTGTTCAGCACTGAGCTTTATTGCCCCATAAAGTTCAGCCCTGTGCCCCATATGCTGCAGCGTTATCTGAAGAAACTGCATCTACAATTTAATGTTTACACGCATAAATACTTTTGTAGCACAAAGGTTGGCAAAGATCAAGGACCTGATTCAGCAACAGACTTAGTTTAATATTAAGCAGCACCTCCATCAATATGATTATTTATCTACTCAAATTGAAGGAACTGCTACGCACTTTGGCCAAACGAGGCCAAAATGGGGGATTGATTCTGAAAAACGTCTTGTGCACGGGTGAAGTCTCACTTGTAAAAAGAGAGGGAGAAACCCAGGAGAAACACACTGCTCTCCTGCCACAGAAGCATGAAGAGACAGTCATGCCTAATGCAGCAACAGGGGAGAACAACCAGAGGGAGGTGGTGCAGGAAGGAGGCAGCAGAAATGGGTGCCCATCACCTCCTTCCTGCCTCTCCAAACCCACCCCAGAGCCCATGGACTGTGCTCACACTGCTGCAGGTGAGGCCCCTCTGGGGTCTCTAGGTTAGCAGTTGGCATCTGGCTGCACTGCAATCAGAAAGAGAGAGAACCAAGAGCCTCTTTGTGTGCTTCTTCCACAGCTCCCACCCATGAAAGCTTTGCTGAGAGTCCAGGACTGCTGAGCAGGTATCATTCCTCTCTTCTATATAAGAAAATCCTCAGATTTGCTTCCAAATCTGTGCTGCATTTTTAAGAAACGTGCAAGGACGTGTTTCCTGACAAATTCTATGTCACTTCTGTTCCTCAGAAGTCCTATTTTATCATTGCTCAGTAATGAGGGTCTGGAAGACCTGAAGCAGACACACAGATGGAGTTGATTCAGCTAAATTGATGCCTGCTCAGGTTCTTAGCTTTCTCTGTGCTTCTGAGACAACAGTTTCCAAGGGATAACTGTGTTCTTGAGGAAAGCAGACTCCAAATTTCACTTTGGGTAGAGCCCTAAGGTGGATTAGCCTGTCTTTCTGCCCACCTTCATTGCATGCTGTAAGCAGATTACTCACAATATGACAGATTTAGCAAAAGTGACAGTTGCTTGCTGTCCAATATCATTAGCCTGCCTGCCACAAGAGCTCAGACATGGTGTTCCATTCTCTAACAAAATCAGCTTATTAATAACCATAGAGCCTGGCACAGTATTTCCCAAACAGCTGAAGCAGGGCTTTGAGCAGGGGAGTTCCCAATTCACACACCTACAGAGGTTCAAAACTGAACTCTAAGATGAGGTCCAAACAGCAAACAGGTTCAATGGACTGGCATGTCAGAGGGATGAGGATAGATAAGCATCTGTGCTTGCCTTTATTACTCATCCTTCATTACCTTTATTACTCTGGTCCCTGAGTCTGTGAAGGGAATGGTAATCTAATAAAAAGGTTACCTGAGTCAATGAAAACAATGCAATTCATTGGTTCATCAGCTCCCCAAGGAATCAGTATCAGTGCTCCTCTCCCCTGACAGGGCTCAGCACCTTCCCCAAGGTGCTCTGTGGCAGCAGGGAAGGGCCAGACTGCTCTTCCAGGTAGCCAGAGAAGGATGCAAACAGAGGAAGATCTCTGCTTCCTATGTACAGGTGTTTGTGTTACAATGCTAAATCAAGTTTGGAAGTAATTCTCTGTTGCACTTCCCATGTAAGGCAGCCCAGGTGAATGATTTCCCAAAGCTCCTCACAGTAATCCCAAGACCAGGTAATTCTGTAATAATTCCAAGGGAAATGTTTTTGTTTTAACATACACCTGTGGGAAAAGAACATCCCAGTATTTTCAACTGAGCTCTTTAAAGACATCCTGGGAAATTTTCCAAGAGCTACACCAAAATGGAAGAACATTTAGTTATTTACTTTAGGGGCTTATTAGAATGTTTGAAATAATTCTTGTCCTCTCCTCCCCTTCAAACAGAATAAAAGCTTTTCTTTTCCTTGTCAATTTGAGAAACGTGGCTCTGATCCTGCTGCTGAGGTTTGCATGTGGAGACTGCCACTGGCTGCAGCTTGGAGCTGAACTCTGCACCAAAGGCAGCAGGGGGACAGCACTGGGAGAGGGCAGGGATCCATCACCCCATCCCAAGGGATTTAAACTGCAAGCAGTGCCTGAGGTGCCAGTCAAACCCAGCTCTGGGCCAGCTCCAAGCTACAGCAAGAAACACAACAGGGTTTAAGGACATTTTAATACCCTGAAAAGTTTATAAGCACCAGAGAGTAATTTTACTGCAAAGTGCATTGAATAGCTTTATGTTGGAAAGGTGGGATCAGCACCCATTCTCAGAATGGGCACCAACACCAGGGAGTCTGTGCAGTCCTAATGACCCTTGCCTACACCAGAATAACTCTCCTTCAAGAAGGAAGCTACTCCTTGGGCAAAGCATGCCTAGCACTGCTCTTGCTGAGGCATCTGGCTGGTAGGAGCTTGAACCAGGCAGAATTTCCACCACAGGAAAGACTCAGGAGAGGTGCTGACACCAACATATCCTGGGAAGTCAGTGGCAAACAAAACAAGCCACATCAGCCTGCTCAGAGAGCAGCTCAGAGAGGATAACAACTGTCCAGTGGCAGAGTTCAGATAAACCTGGAGCAGTTTCACCAACAGGAGGCTGGCAATTAGACTCCAAATCCCAGCCCCACACCACGTTGTAATGGCATTTTAGATTTTTTATTACCATTTCAGAATGGTAATTAAACACAGGTGTGTGCAGAGAGAAATCTGCTTGGTATCTAGGGCAAGGCTTACCATCTGCAGGCAGCAACTGGGACCTTGCAGGCTCAGCTGTGGGGCTGCAGAAGTTACAAAGGCACCAGCACCTCAGTGATCACCTATGAAAAACTAGGCAGCTATGTGATATTCCTCTGCCTATGATCACTTATCTGCTGAATTCACTGATGTGAGCAATGCCTGGGAGCCTGCAGCACTGGATGGTCCAACCCCACTGCTGTCTTTGCTCTGCTGGGGGAGCAGTGATCCTCTCCCAAGTGACAGGGTGTTTCTGCAGCACAGAGAAGCCACCTCCCCTGGTGGAAAGATGCCACACCTGCCACCAAGATGAGATTTCATCAGCTCATTTCCCCTCCTGGGGTCTGAGTTCTGGACACTGTGACCAACAGCCCCGGCTGCCCCTGCAGCACCTTTCCCTGGTGCCTGCATGGGGGTACAAAACATCAGGGAGCTGCTCCCTGCAAAACTTCAGCAGCACCAGAAGCCTTAGAGAAGGGCAGATGCAAAAGAAGTGGCCACCACACACCTGCCCACCCATGGCCCCAGAGATCCAGCGTGGCAAGCAGTCCTTGTGCAGCTCCCTTGAGCCTGGGGCACGACACTGCCCTCAGGTTAATTTTACAACCCTGTGTTTACACCCAGCTCCTCACACAAAGGCCACACAACCAGTCAGGGACCAGCCAGATCTGTGGGACCACTGGACTCAAGCACAGCAAGAGAAAGAGAACGAAGATGAAATAGGGTATAGGATGTGGGCCCTGGCAGGCTGCTATTCCAGCTGAGAATCGCAAGGAACAAATGCAAAAGTCAAAGTGACAGGAATTGTAACATCAAGTGCCTTTGAGACTGTAACAAAAAAGGAGTCTAAAAATTGAGTACAAGAGATTCTCAGTCCCAGGGGAATACGAGCCTGCATCTCATACCAACGGATTTTTCTGCTGCACAGTTCATTTTAGGACAATGCTCACCCTCACAGTGCCAGTCCCATGGCCTGAGGCTGCTCCGGATTCAGACATCTGACTGTTCAGAAACAAGCAATTCTGTTTGCGAATAATTCAGATCCCTTGCTTATTTAGGTTCATTTGGGCTCTGTTTCCTGCTGTTGGAATCTTTTGAGCTCACAGCTGCCTGTGCTGTGGATGCACAGCCCCTCTGTCTCTGTAAAGGAACCAGTTCCCCCAGTAGCTCTCAGGCATTTGAAGCACATACTGTACTTAGAGTGCAAACACAGCTTCCACAATATAACCCTGAAAAGCTCAGGCATTCCTTTTGTTCATCTTGTTGCAAACCAAGATTACTTTCTGCTCTGAGATGCTCATTTGACAGTAGCTCCATGAGAGTGCTATGCACATGAGTAACTCTTCCATGACAGTGCCAAGCACATCCAGACCCACAGCCCCAGTCTTAACACACACATGGACATCCTGCACTCGTGGACACAACCATCCAGCATGCACTCATCAGTCAACTTGAACATTTGCACTCAAACAAGCAAGCACAGCAACTGTGCTGCAAACAGGTACAAGACTGCAAGTGCAAGAAACAATACCAAGTGCAAAGAACAACAGCAAAGCCCCAGCAAGTTAAATTCTGAATAGTATCAGCATCCTGGATCATTGGATGTAAAGCATTTTGCTGCCTGAGCACAGCCTTCTCTCACAAAATATTATTACCACCATTAAAGGAAAGCCACTGTGGCTTAAGCACAGCTTATTTTTAATTGTGTTTCAGACATGTTAGACAAAAACAGACAAACAGCACAGAGAAATTACAGACCTGTTTCACAGAGTAGCAATAGCCTAAAAGGATCTATTTCAGGTTAGGTGCTGAGTGGCCGTGTTTGCTTGAGGCACCATTGCCTGCACCAACATCTCAGTCATCAATGCTGCAGCACTGCACACACCGACACCTGCGTGTGCACCCCAGCACACAGCCCCCCCTGAGGAACACCCCCCTGACCTACCCTTCAGCCAGCCAGCAGCCCCAAACCCTCTGAAAGCTCCTGCTGAAGAGTTGACAGAGTTTCACCTCGTTTCCCAGCGAGGGCGTTATATAACCAGCACCATTTCTGCAGGCAGCGAGGATGCACCCCGCGCACATCCCTCTCCCTTCCCATCCCACACGGGCACATCCCCTAAAAACAGCCGGGCCACAGCCAGCTGGGGGGCAAGGTGGGCTACAGGCTACCTGTGGAAAGCAAAACTAACGGTTTCAAAGGAAGTTCAAAGGGTGCCTGATGTTTTTTTAAAAGGCAGTGCTGCTCTGAAAGGAAGCGGTGCAATGGTATAATGTTCCTTAGCCCACTGAAAGCAGCTTGGCCTAGATTTCCCTGTACTGTTTGATGTGACCATTCATGCAAACAGGAGTAAAACTTTCTCTTTGCTTTTAATTAAGCGACAATAACAAAGAATGAAAAAGTGACACGTACAGAAGACCGTTTTTTGCTACTGTCTGGGCTACTGTCAGAGAGAATATGCAGGAATCAGTCCCATTGATTAAACTATTATTAGCAGCAAACAAACAGATGTGTTCAGCCAAAGACAGAACAAACCCCGTGCCCTGTACTTCAGAACTACATACAGGAAAACCCCCATTACTTTACCAAAAGCTTGTTTGTTTTGGGTATTTTTTAGCAAAGAATTCTCCAGCACAACGTGCAGAAGCAAAGTATACAGCATTTCAACGTGCAGGAACGAATATAAAGAAATACAACATTATTGCCTCTGCTCTCTTCCCACAGACTAAACCTCATCAGCGTTCCTAAGACTGGGACCAGGTCCTGTATCTGCAATAATCCTAAACAAAACGTGGCTGGTAGTCACTCAGGACACTCTGGTGCCCACGAGTCACTGGCAGACACCCTATGCAGTGCACAAATGCATAGGGGCTGCAGCTTTAGGACAGACATAAAACTCTTATGTAAGCCATAATCCTCTCACAGACTCCTTATTCAGTGATTTTAGGAGCGGCGCCGTAGCAGCCTGCTGGCATTCCAGTGGCTTTTAAGCAATTTGAAAATGGGGAGACTCCCATCCCAGCACAGACCCCTCCCCAACACCAGTGCTGCTGTCTGACCTACCTTGCAGGCTTTGGGGGCACACAGCATTGCTGTTCATTAATATTTTGGTCCTCCGCAGAGCCGCTGCTGGTGCTCTGTGTGCTGAGTGAATCACCAGGATTAATCTCCTGCAGAGTTCACTGAGGCTAATGATAATCAAGTTAAATTTACACTATATGATCAGAGTTTAATTAGGTACTGTTATACAAGTCCTATTAATTACAGCGGTAATACCCTTACGAAATGCAGATGAGAGGGTGGGGCTGTGGTCAGAGGGGGCTTGGCTTCAGAGGAATTTAGGAAAGAAACCCATTAAAATGCAATGTGTGTACCTTTAGTTACCTGCCTGCCTCTGTCAGTGCTCGAGATGAAACAAAAAGCTTAAAAAAAATTATAATCCTACAAAAGGTAATATATCTAGAAGATTAAAGACCTCCTACATGGAACACTATCACTTCCTATTTACACCAAGAAGCAAGAATTCCATTTTAAATCCCCATGAGACTCAGTCATTATTAGCTTGCTTTGCTCAAAATCCTACACAGAGAAGTCCCAGGTGATAGAAGTCATCTATTTTGCATGGAGTAAAAGATAGACAGGTCTTCCTAATATTAAAAAAAAAAAGTTTCTCTTCTCCTTCTGTAGTTTCCCCCTCTGGATGACCTGTTGGATCAGGGCACATGCCAGCTTGTGCTTGGCATCTGCTTTGTCCCATCATAGCCTCCCCTGGGACACAGACCCACCTGTGCCAGGTGCCTCCTCTCCATGCCCCTGCAGCACTTGCAGGCAATCAGAAAGGTGTGGGGAGAGGCAGCTGATCTGAACCCCTGTGAGCTACATTACCTGGAAACTGGGATGTCTCTGCCAACAAGGTGCAGCCAGGGGAACTCTGGATCTCAAGTGCAGCAGCAGACTCCAGGTTTGAGCAGGCAGTAGTAGCTCCATTAGGAGACTCTGCACAGCCTGACATTCCAAGCCCCAGAACAGGTCTCTGCTTCTGCTAAATCTTCTCGAGGTATCCACAGAAAGAGCAAAGCTTGTGCCATGTGGCTTCCATTAGCATTTGCTGCACATGCTGTTGGATGGCTTAAATAAAACCTGCCAGAGAGCGTGTGCTGTTAGTGCCACTCACAGGGAAACACCAAATCCTTGCACCCACATGGTCACAGACACAGGTGAAGGTCTCTCCTTCATTAAGTAAATCAGCAACAGAGGAGGCTTGTTAGCTTGTTAGCTGTTCTTAAACACAGACACCTGTGTGAGCCTCCTGTTCCCTCTCTGCAAAGGGCTTGCTCAGGCACAGGAGAAACCCTGGCACTTAGCCATTTCTGCCACTGCAGTTAATTTAATTAAAACCCCAAAAGATGGGAAGTACATTTCCTTCTTCCTGTAGGATTTGTCACCCTCTCCCCATCAGACAGCAGCAAACGAGCATTTTGCACAAAGCACATGTAAAAGCAGCAGCATGTTACAGTAGGTTGTACTAGACATTAATTACCAGGCCCTAGCAGCTGTAATTAGTTAAGTTTTGGCTATAGACACTATATTGGCCCTTTACAAAAAAGCCTGGATACAGCCACACAGAATCCAGGAGCAGATTCCTGTTCCTGAGTGTACTCGAGGTCCCACCCCACCACTGCAGACAGCCAAAGTGTACATGGAGTTATTTTTGATGAAATGGCAATTTCAAAATTGGCAAAAAGCTTATGTGTGCATTTAAATCCCCCCTCTGTCCCTCAATGGACAGCTCTCCTGGGGATACACAGGAACTGAGGCAGGGGAGGGAGATGATGGTTTCTTGACAGTTCCCTGCTCGGAAGGCAGCCTGAGACAAGCTTCTGGCCAGGACATTTCCCTCACAGTCCAGATGTGCATCCTTTAGTCTCTCCCACACTTGGGAGCTTGGCCAAGACCATGAAAGGACCTCTGGAAAGACAGGGCTGGCAGAACACCTCAGCACCCTTGCTGGGACTTTTGCTCGATGTGGGCACCAAGGATTCACTACTCCCCCTCATTCCTTGTGCATTCCTAGCTACAAAGTGCAGCTAAGACCAGGACATCCCCCAGAAGGGATACCTTGAGGACCTCCACATCCTCCTCTCAGCAGAGCAGCTCTGAGGAGACAGGCACCAGGCTTTGGCCAAAGCCTTCAGCCTTTTTTCTGCAGTTGTGACAATTTTTGGTCCCTCACTGCTGAGAATGGCCCTTGTGACACACTAATGGGAGCACAGCAGTGCTCCTGCAGCAAGGCTTTGATTTAGGAAGCAGAGCTGCTCAGCCCACTCTGCTCTTGCTGATGTAGTGACCTGGTTTTGTCAAGACTGTTTTTCCCCTTTTGTCTTTGATGTCGTTTTGGAAGGCAAGTCATGAGAATTTCATGGAAGCATTGACTCAGAAGTTGAACTAAAACAAAGCCAATCACAATACCATTAGAAATGAATGAGGTACAATTTCCTCTTAGAGGATTATTACACTATTTAGGGTTCTAACACATTTATTTCCACAGTTTAGTAATCACTTTCATGCTTCTCATCAGAATATAATCCATTTATGTTTTAATGTAACAAGTTACAAGGATTATCAGCTCATAATAAATACACTCATCCCCTAAAGCATTTAAACAGCCCCTACACTTTGTAAAGAAGATCTTACTTAATGAGCAGACACCTACAAATGAATAAGGAAACTAATACTGTGTTGTATGGAACACCATCAAACTGCAAAATACATGCTGCTTAAATTACTTTTCTGTGAAATTAAATATTTTTCAGCACACAGATTTTTACTTTGAATTTACTTTTGTCATGAGAAGGCTTTGGAAGTCTCTGAGACTGTGCTTTGCATCGGGAATTTGTTTACCTTGCAGTCTTAAATTTGGAATATTACATTCAGCTCATGCACAGGACTATGTCAAATCAACACATCACTCATGAAAATCAAATTAAGGAAAGCTGTCAATAACAGCCAAGAGAAATCCACCCAAAAGAAAACCCTGCCTGACTTGCACTTAGGTCACTCCCAGTGCTGAAGTGCCCACAAAACCATGTCCAGTGAAACCAACTGAAACCCAGAAAATCAGAGAAATGTAAAAATCTCTCTTGGCCTACTGGCCTGCAGTGAATCACAGTATTTTTCTCTTGCAGTTGTCTGGAGATGGGATGGGAGAAAGTAAATATTACCTGTTAAACTAAAGACATTCTTTGCCTATTCATAGAGCTGCCCAACATATTTCTGGAAGAATTCTCATGCAGGCTCTTGGTGCCCACTGTACTTGGAACCATAATTCTGACTGAGTTGGAGCCTTCAATCCCTGAGCTTCAACTTCCCAATTCTGCCAGTGGTGGTGTTTTCCTTCTTCTTTCCACGTGCTGTATCTGCTCAAAGTGTTCTTCTCCATAAGAAAATGTGAAATTAATGGTCTAGGTTGCTTTCACATTTCAGTTTTGCAGATGTATGTTCTCTTAACCCTTTGCTGTACAGATCAGAGTCACACTTGCTTTGGAGAGTGTTCCAGGAAAACAGAAGCGCTGCAAAATTTCAAAAACCCTTTTGACAGGAATCCACAGATAGTCTGGCCTTGGAGTTATGCAGAAAGAGGCTTTTAGCTCTGGCTGGCAAAGAGAATAGACACGTCTATTGTGCAGCCTCTGCAAATACAGGCCATCCCTCCACCCTAGGGAAAGGTGAAGGGAGGAGATAATTATGTGTCAAGTTTTTATTGTTCCTAGAAAATCAATCTCATGAGTCTTTTCTTAGTTAATTACCAGTTATCCCAACATCGGCAAGGCAGTGTTCTGTGAGCAGTGTCCAAACAGGAACAAGTTGATGTACAGGATATAAATTTCTTTCTGGAATGCTTCTTTTGCAATCCTCTCCAGATTTCACCAGAAATAAGTACTTGGATGCCGAGAAGACTTTGCTCAGTTGAAAAAGCCCAGTGCAAAATCCACAGCATTGCAGAGAAATTGGTTATTTTTCACAGTACAGTGAACTGTGCTGATAAGGGTCTATTTCCTCCCAGCTAAACCCTGTGGTCCATCCACACCATGGAGTTCAAGCCCATACCTCATTTTAGCTTTAAACAAGCTTCTCTGCATTAATGGGGAGTCAGCTCCAGCTAAGGGAGTCTCCTCACCACATGGGGCTCCAGCCTGACTACAAATACCTGCACCCACCCTTCACCCTCCCTTCTTAGACCAGCAGAACCATTTGCAGGACTGTTTCAGAACAAAAACAGAGTGTTTTTATCCTAGATT
>VZUA01020666.1:0-11854 GCA_013401035.1 Horornis vulcanius | reverse complement strand
CCCTTCACCCTCCCTTCTTAGACCAGCAGAACCATTTGCAGGACTGTTTCAGAACAAAAACAGAGTGTTTTTATCCTAGATTAGTGCAGAATCTTGTGCATCCTGATGCTCTCCATCTGCAGGATTAACATGCCCAAAGACAAAGCATTACAGGTTTCTGTCTTCTGCAGTCTGTTCTTGTATCATGACCACAAACCTTCTGGCATCATGATGAAGTTCACACCAGACTAGGATCACTCTAAGTGTGAACAATGAATTAAATCTAATGTTTTCTTCACTTAAGGAGCAAACTTTGCAAAGCTCCTCAATGCCCAATGAAGCAGTTTTACTGCAGCAAGGAATTTTCCTCTTGTGATCTCCATGTTCAAACAAGTTCCCTTGGTGAGGTATGCTCAGGCTGTCTTTTAATATAAACACAAAATTCACATTTAACTTATTAGGTGGGGGAGGAATACAGATGAGGGTTGGATAAATCTCATGAGTCATTGTTTCTGTAGGATAAAAAGCAAGCTTGTCTCAAAAAAAATCAATTCATTTGTTTCTATTGTGTATTGCAGATAGAAGTGCTTAAATAATAGAAAGATTAATAGAAACACTTCAACCAATTGTTCTGGAAAAATGAAAAATAGCTTTTGCATTATGAAAGAATATTCTTTAAATACAGAGAAATAAAACATTTCAAATGAAACAATATTTTGGGAGAGGGAGACAAATGCAGATTAGTCATGCTTGAATGTACTTTCCCAAACAATGCACTGCTTAGAGCTAAGACTAAGCCATGCACATACCCCAAGGCATACATGATAAAACAGGGACTGTATATTAGTTTAATTCCTTTATCATTTGCTCACTGCTGTATTTTTCCTGTCTCATGCCAAGCCTTACCCTGCATAGCACCATTCTGCATCCTGACCACTGCACTCATTCCCAGCTGAACCTCGTGGCCACATGAAGGGATGTGCTCTTCAGGTGTGAAGCAGGACAAAAGCCCAGCACTAACACCATTGAAAAGATAATGGAATGGCACTGTTCAAGTGCAGCACCATCCTCCAGTGCTGTGCAAATTTCAATGAGCCTTTTTGATTACTTTAAGTTTTTAGATGTGGAAGGTAATGATGATGCAGAGAAAAGGTATACCTGAAAGAAACCCAGGAAGTCTAAAGCCAGCTGAACAATGGCAAAAAAGCACTGAAACAGGGGTTTATTGGAATATCCAGAACTGACAAGGAAAGCATGGCCTGCAATGTCTGCAGACTGTGAAGAGAGCATCAAGCTATGCAAAATTAGGTAAAAGTCCAGGTATCCACTGATTCAAGTTCTCACCAGAAAAAATCCCTGTGGATGGGTGCTAGTGAATAGCAGCTATTGCTGGCAGAGCAGTGGGTAAAACATTCAAGTTCCATCCCCTTCCCCCACCTGTCCTCCAGTTCTGACCCTGTGATCTGCCACAGCCAGCAAAGTGAACCTCTCTGCCTCTCCAAGGGTAGATGTGCTGTAATTCCAAGGCCAGGTCCAATGACTCCAGGATTTATCCTGTGCTAACTGCACTGAACACCTCTCTACTTCCACCTGGACACATCTGCTGTGTTTGTTGGCAATATCCCTTTAGCCAGACTGATCTTGCTGTATGATGACTTCTTTAAAACAGAGACTGTGTGCTCATAAAGGCTGAGTGCAGCTGGATCCTACCTTGGTCTTTGGAAATAGCTGCAAGAAGAGCAGGCAGCACATGCAAGGCAAGTGGTATCTGGATACTGTACAATGCTGCCACATATAGTATGCTGTGATGCTCACCTTTTTTGCTGAAGTAGCTTAAATTTGTACCAAGTCTCAAAAGCCTAGTTTGCAGCAGATTTTTTTTCCTGAGGAAAGACAAATTGTGTTTTTCAAAGCCTGTTAGGAGTAAATGATGGCTTCATACTGATTTCCCAGTGCTAGGATTGCAAATGAGAAAAAGAAGAGTCAGTTGACATCCTGTTATGATGGATGTCTTCTTACCCATCCAAACCACAGCAGTCCTGGCACAGTTACCTCCAATGCCTCATTTTCATTCAGGACCAGTTCTTGTCAATTCTCAAAAATCCAGAATTGCAGGCAAGGGGACTTCACTTATGATGCAAAGCCTCACCTGCCTTTCACAGGAATCTGGAGCACACTGGCTTCTACAAACACACCAATTCCTCTTACTGGTCAATCAGTGTGTGCAGGAATCTCTGTGATGAGCAAACTGCTGAGTTTGAACTGAAGGAAAACTGCCTAGTCAGAATTCAAGGAGACAACACAAAATAAATTACTCTTGTCTGCTTTACTGGTCAATGAGTTCATGTACTACATCCACACACAGATATGATCAACTGATCTCATGCTTATGTAATCAGACACATTACTCCATTGCTTCACCTGTAACTGAATAGCACTCTAGCAAATTAGTTCTGCTGCTCTGCAGAATTACCTGCTGAGATGAATTACCTGTTCACTTTTTGAACAGAGTCCATAAAAAGCACACAAAAATCATTTATCCCATCAAATAGCAATTTGGACCATGCAGTTAGAGCAAAGCTGACCTGAGATAGAAAGTTCACAAGCCACACAGCTTTCCTTCCAAATTAATCCCTTGCATAAGCTCAATATAAAGCAAACACAGCATGGGCAGGCATCTTGAAGAGCTGCACATGTGATGGCACACACTCCTGAGAGTGGGTCTCTAAGATTTCCTTATCAAAACAGTTCCAACACCCAGATCATCAGAATCACCACTGGTTTGAGTTTTTTGGTGAGGGCATACTTTGAAGAAAAAAAGCATTGTACTGCAGACATTACACAAGTTTGTAAAGGAAACTCTATGCTCTATCATAATGCTTCACATTAAGAATCACCCAACACTTGCTAATGCTGTAGGAATTATTTTAGGAAAGGATTCAAAGTGTGATGAGGTTTGAGAGCAAAGTGGGTTCTTCTGTGCTCTCTGTCAGACACAAAACCACTAACACATCAAAGACTCATTCCCCTGAAATGAGCAGCATTCCAGCTGTGAAGACAAACTTTCAGTTGATCTCTAACATTAGCAGAACCACATTAATGACTCAAGCATGCTAAGAAAAGCTTCATCCTGAGGATGAAGAACTACAAAGGTATTAAACATCTCCTCTGTGGTGCCTGCAGCATGGGGCCACACCCACAGCAGGGTTTGTTCTTAATCTCTGACTGCTATTACTCTCAATCATAAATCATTCTTCAATTATGAACAGTTTTAATTAATAACATATCCCCTGTGCCTATGCCCTGGGCCATTTCCACTAAAACTATTAAACCACAGTGCCCCATGTGCCAACTAAAAGCAGCCACAGCTTTTTTTGCAGGCCTGTGAGCAGTTTGTACTGTATTAAGAGCACAGCTGCAGGTAAGCACCTGATCACCTCTCCAAACTGTGAAATCATCTCAGCAAGAACATCTCATCCAAAGCTGGTAGGACAAAAGGGTTGTGAAGCACGACAGCAAACCAGCACGGAAAAATCTCTGTCCCAGGGATTCAGCCAGCCAGTCACCAAATTAACTACTCAACTTTCCTACACCTTCACCCTGGGCACCCTTCCCCACAAAGCTTCCCAGTCTGTATCCCTGCCTTTAGAAACCTTGACTGGCTCTGTCTCGTGCTTTTAGAACTGGGAGACCAGCACCTAGAAAAGCTGCTTTCTACAGGAATCCACATGCATATTCTCCATCTCTCATGTTACTGCCTTAGGTTCAAACAGAGCTCAAGTCCCAGGAGTTTACCTCCATTTCCTGTCTTACAGCTACAGCTCAGCATTGTTACACAACACTGTGCTTCTCCCAACAAAGACACTCAAGCTCTATGCCAACAGCTCAGAAATTCAGACACTGGTGTATCTTCAGGTAAGGGAATGACTCTGGGGGCCCTGAAACACAAGCAATTTCTTCTTGCAAGTTCCATTCAAGCACCTGAGGGCCTCCTCTTGCAGGGACACAAGCTCTGCTCTCTGTCACCTTCAAACAAGCAGCTTCTGTATTACCCTTAAACTGACAGTTGATTGCAGCTAATGAAACATTAGAGTGGCAGTTGCTCTTTGGTATTTTTGAAGAAATATTTACACTCCAAGGGTTTAACCATGCCCTATGAGATGACTCAGAGCCAGTAACAATGCTGCTTTGTACAAGATAAAGTGAATAAATGTGTCCCAGATCTCACACAGCAAAGCTGTCAACCTACGAACAACTTTAGTTGGAAGTTTAAATGGAATTAGCTTACTATTTTGTATTAACATTCAATGTTTCAGACCAGTGGTTCTGCATAATCCCTTGAAAAAGAGTAGAATAAACACCTCCAAACAAAACATCTATCATGCATCAAGCCATGCAAGCACATTCCAGCCCTCACCCCATCTCCCCAAGTCACTCCTTTGCTTCACAGGGCCCTTCTCCTCCTGCCCCACGGGCTGCACCCTACCTACACTTGTCATATCCAAAATATGGTATTTTGCAACACATGTGAGGCTCAGTTGGTTATTTAAGGGCTCTTTGCTTTCTCATCTCTTACTCACTTGAACCCACCACGCCCCTGCCTGGTGCTGTCATTACACCCTGTCCAGCTGTGAGGGCTGCCAGAAGCCCAGGCAGAGCCTGACAACAGCAGACACTGCAGGCTAAACCCCACCAAAACTGCAGTAACATCAAACATTTCACTGCCCACCGATGCACTAGGTGAGAACATAATTTCTCAGCTAGAACCACACCTTCCCCAGGCCCATCAGAGTGATCAGGTAGCACAGCCTGCCCTCTAGTTTGTCATGCTGCTCTAGCAGCATGGCAAATCCACAGTATCTGCCTGGAATGAGCCTGAGAGTGAAAATAACACAGGAGCTTGGGCCACCTGCAGGGTAGGGTTGTTGTTTTTGTGTTTAGCTGTTTTCTCGGGGTTTTGTTTTGTTTTTTAATGTTGAGTGTTATTACTAAGCTCTTTCTTACAATGCAAGAAACAGGCAGTGTTTTGTTTCAAATGTACTATAAAGACTGTTTCAAGTTCATATGCCTTAATCAATGATAATTCCTGTGAAAAGCATGATCACCACCATCATCATTCGCTCTGGAGACTTCTCACTCAGTGCTGGCAGTTAATAATGAGTTTATTCAGGCATCCCTAAGCACAAACCAAAGCTGCTCACTCACCTGCACACTCTCACAGGCTGGGTACCCACCACCAGAGTCCTGCAGGCATTTGAAAAAACAGAGATGTTAAGTATAGAAGACAAAAACTAATGAAAAGTCACTGATTTCCCAATTCCCCCACTGTCTATTCACTCTTGGAAAATGTTCTGGAAAACTTCTGCTGCAATCTGTCTCAAGGTATTTGCTCACTGTGATAGACAATTGCTTGCTTTAACTGAAATAGTTGTCAATCTATGCAAACACATGAGAGACCATTGAGAGGCAACTGTGAAATACAGAAGGACTTATGCAGTTTTCCCAGTTGTCTTTTTATGAGCTGTCTCAAATCCATTCCTAGTAGAAAAATTAACTTACAGTACAACTTTAGAATACACAGTGTTAAGAATTTTACATCATCATTCTATAGAAAATAAATCAACAAAAATTCTGATCTCTCCACAACTTTTATCAGTTTAAATGTGGAGGGTTTTGGGTTTGTCCTTGGCTGGACACCAAATGCCCATCAAAATTGTGCTAACATTCCCTATTCTAGCTGAACAGGGGAGAGAAAACTTAACAAAAGGCTCCTGGGTTGAGACAAGCACAAGGAGGTCATGCACTAATTACCATCATGGGAAAAACAGACCAAATTTGGGGAAACTAATTTATTACCCATCAAATCAGAGCAGGGTGATGTGAAATAAAACACCTTCGGCCTCAGCACTCCCTTCTTCCCAGGTTCAACTTTAGTCCCAAGGTCTCCACTCCCTGCAGTGGCACAGGGGGACAGGGAATGGGTGTTGTGGTCAGCTCTTCACGTTGTTCCTGCCCTCCTTCCTCCTCAGGAGAGCCCCCCACAATCTGCTGCAGTGTGGGTCCCTTCCACAGGGTGCAGCCCCTCAGGAACAGAGTGCAGGGTGGCTCCCCACTGCTGCCAAGGAGGGAGGGAGGGAGGGAATGCTCCCTGTGCCCCTCCCCGGGCTGCAGGGGACACCTTCAAGGGTCTTCATCACACATTCATTCACCTGAGGGATTGTTCCCACTCAGCAGCACAGAAACACCAAACCAGCACCTGGCTCTGGCTGTGCAGACTCAGGCAGTGCCTCTTTTCTCACTGTGAATGCTGCTGTGGATCAAAGCATTACCTTCAAAGATCCTCCAATGGATGGATTAATGCTCAGCTCGTTTCCCCCCAACTGCTGAGACATTACAGTGCCTGCACATACAGCAGAGGCCAAACTTGGCAGTTTTAACTAAACAGGAATTATTTTCTTGTTATTCCTAGGAAATTAACTTTGTGTCTAGCAATTCTACTACATGAAAAATCAAACAGACATAGCACAGGACCCAGCTAATAGAGCATAGCAGGTGTGTTCCCCTTGGAGTCAGCATTTCAAACTTCTGTAACATTCTTTTTTTCTGCCATTGTCTTCTAGTACCAAACAAACCTTAACTCCTTTATTTCATAAATGTAACTCTTCATTTATTCTCCACTGAATTAACAAAAAAGCTAAGCTATTGAGCAGGGCTATATATTTGCTTTAAGCTGTACTCTCTATGTGGAATATTAAAGACATTATGCAGAAAGTGTTCAGCACACGTTATTTAGTGGATCTTGTATTGCAGGGTAGGTCTTTATTAAAAGGCAGCATTTGTTCCACAATGTACACTTCACACACTGGAGAACAGGAAGCCACTATGCCCATGTACAAACTAACTTTGCACTTCAAGCACTCTGAGAAGATTCTCCAGTTTGCCAGCAGCAACCTGACAATGGGGCTCTGGAGGAGAAAAGGTAACACGGCAGGAACCAAGTGTAAAAACTGATCTGCATTAGTGTGCCATGGTGCACATGCTTGTGCAGACCTGGGACTGGGGTGGACAAGACAGGAATGAGGCTTGGGGACATAACTCTCAAGCCACTGGGCACAGATAACCAATTTTTGCCTCGTTTCTATGTAAGTTTTACCACAGACACATGCAGCACCAAAACCATGCCAAGCCCCATATTAAGCAAAAAAATTCCAAGAAAGGCTAAACTAATACAATGAATTGGAAAATTCAAATTAACAGAATGACCTCAAGCACAGCAGCTTAACAGCCATCATCAGGATTAAGAAATTTTGTCTTGCTGGACTTTAGGAAAAATGTTTTAGCTGGAGATTAAAAAGCTTGCTAACAACAGCAAAACAGTGGAATGACATTCATGGTATCTTACAACACAAAAATCTCACTAAGGTTTGACTATGCACAACCAAGGGAAAAAAAAAAGATCAACATATTGTATCATTTCACAGTGTACAAGTAATTATGAAGAGAAGCCAATATTCCATGTGGTCATTTTTGTGTCCTCTGCTTCATAAAGGACACCATGTGCAGACAACTACAGCTTTTCTCTTGCTCCTTCCCCCACCAGCCACTACAGCAGCTTATGATTGTTACTGACACTGTTTTACCACAGGAAATCCAACTGCACACTAGCAAATATCAAGGAGATATATACCTGTCTAAAGATATACAAAAAATATTCTGTGCCCTTTCCTTCGCATTATCAAGATAAACTGTAGAAGAGGAGAAAGATAAGCAATGCATAATACCACAATCCTCCCAAAAGGAAATTAAAGATTGAATTTTACACTGCAATAAAAAAATAGAATTGAAAAAAAAATTGTACTTCACATTAGAAAGACATCACCTGAGTTTCTAAACAATTCTGGTTTTGAAATTACTTCTAAACACAGAAATAGATTAATTACACCTATCCCACTGTGTTGGTTTGGGCTGGGATAAAGGTAGTTTTCTTCATAACAGCTACCATGGGGCTATAGTCTGAATTTGTAGTGAAAACCAACACACTTCTGTGTGCAGCTTTGGTTTGAATTTGTACTGAAAGCCAACAGACTTCTGTGTGCAGCTTTTGCTTTACCTATTAAACTGTCTTTATCCTGACCCACGAGTTTTCTCACTTTGCTTTTCTGACTCCCCTACTCATCCCACTGAGGGGTCAGTGAGTGAGCAGCTGCATGGAGCTCAATTGCTGGCTGGGGTTAAACCACAACACACAAAAATCAGGAAAGTATTCACAGCAAAGTGAAATTCCATCTTTTCCACTGTAGCTGGAGAGTAAGTAACACAGCTTTTTGAAGCAGCAATTTAATTCCTTGAAAATGTAACGCTTGCTTCACGCCAATATTATTTTCAGAGCAAGCCAGAAAAATACTAGGCATGGCAAAAGTAGCTACAGGAATTTTCAAAAGTATGTAATTATTCCACTTTAATTGCAAGTGAAGGCCTCCTCAGCTCAACACAGTAGAAGCTGGCTAAAGAACAACTTCCATCACCATCACAGAAAACACCAAGTCAAGATGAGCACAAGTCTTATTTCAACCACAACCGAGGCATCGGCCTCATCTTTGTGCATTACACGTTTGGAAGAATGCTTTTCCTTCAGCTCACAAAAAAAAAAAAAAATCTGCTTTACAGTCTGTGGCCATCAGACAGGGAGGATCTTCATTTTTAGTCCTGTTTGCCTTCGCGCCACTGCCGCGAGCCCTCGCTCCAGGCTACATAAACAAAGAGAGCAAGCACCACATGGACAGTGACTACAGCAACTATGGCAGCATAAAAATAGCTGTCTCTGTCAGACATTCCCAGGGAACCTGAGAAAACAAAGAGAGTAAAGCATGTTAGTCATGAGCTAGGAACTCTGACATGGCAAGTCACAGCTCTCCCTAAAGACCAAAGTTGCATTTAGTCCTGTATCAAAAGTCTGAGCTCAGAATGATTCACAGGAAAGATTTCACCGTGATGGTTAAAGGCCTTGAAACTATTTCTGAAACAAAGCAACACTGCAGTATTCAATATTTGAGATAAAATACCCTGGATTTGATTCAACAGCTTAGAGTTCTACAACATTCACTTTTTCTGTTAATACCTTCCAGCACCAAACAAGCCTCAACATCCTTTTTTTCTAAATGTAACTCTCTTTGTGGGGCAATAAAATGGACAAGTGAGGTGGGAGCAAGAAGGGGAAGAATTCTGTAATAATTTGCCACTAAACCAGCAGAAAACAGTGGAACAATTAAATTTAGAAGACTATTACCTTCTGTATTTAGACTGTAAAACAATAATGTCCCACCAGTTAAGATACATGTATGCATCTCATCTAAAATAAGCCTTCAAATATCAGAAGACCAAACTGAAATATTGTTTCCCTTAATTTTAAAAACCCAACAAAGTCTCCCCAAAAGCAAAGAAAACCTACACATTACAGCACTCCAAAACCATCACCCTGCAAAGAGAATCCTTTCAGTGCTGACAAATCTTGCCATTAACTGAGACAGCAAAGTTAAAGCTCAGCTTGCTACACCACCAAAACCAAAAAAAGGCAAGAAAAGCACAAAAAATACTAAAAAGGATCTTGAAAGTTACTTAACAAGCTTTGAGCCTTCTGTGTACTACATACAGCACACACCAAAGGAGAATCATCTCGCTTTCACACCTCATAAACTGCTCTTAAAAGCTTTAAGAGTTTAGAAGTTTAAATATGCTTCCTTCCTTCCTTCCTCCTGCCCACTTATGAAGGAGAGAACTTCCTAGAACTGCAGGAGATAAGCATTAAAGCCTTGCAGAATCAGGACTATAACATGCCTGCTTGTTCAAACATAATATCTCTCCTATTTTTTCTTGTTAATTAATAGAAAGCTCCACAAGCAACCACATTCAATGTCTGAAATTGCATATAACTTGTTTTAATGCATGTATGTTTCAAAAAGCAAAACAGAAACATCATAAACAACATTATTCTGTCTCAAACACATGATTAGTTTGTAATACTTGCAGGAAACTTATCTCAGATGATTCTGACAAAAGTCTGCTGCAGGGTGTGTTAAGCACCCTTTAGGTAAGGGGGACAATGCACCTCTATACAATATAAACCACTGTATAATAAACAGCAATTTTGGATTGCAGACCACAATGCAAGGAAGGAGACATTGACAATTTGTAAAATTTTCTGTTCTAATTAGACATTACATTTGTCTATATACAGAAACAAATATTCAAAACAGGAAGAACAAAGATGTTATTAGAGGATGGTGCTTTTCCTCTGTTTTTGTAATAACAATGCTAATTGGCAGAAACAAAATTACCTTCAAATACATAAGCCTTTGATGAAAAATATAGCCCAACAGGTAATGTAATCATTAGAGCTGTGAAGAACAGAAGCGTTCTTAGAGTTGATGTTAATGAACCCTCATTTCTGAAATAAATAAGAGAAGTTACACACAAAAGAAAGTCACAATATATATGCCTGAAACAGGACAAGAACTTGTTCCAAATAGAAGCTGATTACTTTTCAAGAACTGAGTAAGTGTATTGTTTGGAAGCAATAAAGACTTGAAGTATGCATTTGCTGGCTGCAGTAAAAATGAGAGTATTCAAAACAATGGAATGATTCTGCCTGTCTAAGCTCATGAACAAAATTAAAAATAATCTTTAGACTTTTCCCTGCTACTGTTCTGCAAGCATTATAACATAGGGGGGTTAATATGTTTATCAGTGCATTACTGCATAATTATTAAATATCTAATATTAGTTGCACATGTCATATGACAGTATTCTGCATTAAAACTTGCCAAGTTCCTTTTTTTTAAATAACTACAAGTTCAGGAAAATGACAAATCCTACAGGCTGGGATAGAAAGGGAAGTACACCAAATAAATTTAACAGCTTACTATTCCAAGTTCCTTTTTATCAGGTCTTCTTCCTCTATTTAAAAATAATTTCTCACTTTTTAACTAAGAAAGCTGGAATAAGTGTAGTAACAGTTAGAACACAGAGCCACTACACTGAAACTCTGCCTTCACAGACCTAAACAAAAGACTTTTAACAAGAGAGGGTTTATGAATGTTTATGCACTTGGCAGGGCCTCCCTGAAGCTGACCTGCTGGAACAGGTGCTGTGTTTACAAAACACCCCTTACAGCCTGGTTCTGCCTGTGCTTCCACCAGTTCTCACTGACTCTGCCCAGCTGAGAACATGATTTGATGCTGAAGTAAACAGGCCAGCCAGGCAATGCCCTTCTGACTTTCAAAGATTGCCTGATTCAAAGACATGAGTCCTTCGGGTGTTGAAACACAAATAAGTGTGTTTTTCTTCGAAAAAAAAAGTGGAAATGGGGGAAAAAAATTATCTCGTCCTCTAACAGTTAAGTTCAGCCATTCATAGCTTCTACACTGCAGCCGACAGCACTCCTGGCTGCTCATGTACTGCCGTACATCTAGGCAGCATATAAGGCAGCTTAAAAAAAGAAAAACATCCGAATTCTTTTCCTTTACTAGCGTTTGCCTGAAGGAGTGTCAGGGTGGAGGACATAACTGCATTCAAAATTTCTCTGTGGAAATTAGAAACCATTCTATCAACACTTACCCACAGAAGAGTAAGATGACCTCCAGCTTATTACCAAAGTTAAAAACTCCACTGCTGACAAATACTTTTCTTACACTGACATACTCTCATCGCTTCCCTACGCAGCAAAAACAAACATTGGCGTATAAGCTCAGCCTAGCTCGGCACGTTTCCCCGACGGCCGGCAGCCTCCACGCTCGGGATTCGGGGTGGCCCAGCGTGACCCAGGCAAACCGGGGGTCTCCTTTTCCACCCGCTCCGGATCCTCCTGGCCCGAGGGTCT
>VZUA01020658.1:20308-36005 GCA_013401035.1 Horornis vulcanius | reverse complement strand
AAAAAAAAAAAAAAACCTCAAAAAATCTCTTTTTCTCTGATATGATTTTGATGTTGCTGTCAGGCTTGTGGTAAAAGAGTGCATGAACTTGGGATGTACTTTAAGGGCAGAGCACACAAGAAAACTCGACAGGTCAGTTACCTTAAAAATGTCTCAAATTCAATAGGCTTGTAAGCCTAAGGCAAGTTTAATTAAAATAAAAATAAGAATTTAAAATGCTGGTTTGGTTCTCATAAACCTGAGTAAGCCAAAGTCTGGATTACTCAATTACGTATGGTTGTGGGACTTGTTTTGTGAGCATTTTCCTGCACAGTGCAAATTCTCAGCATCCTTCTCTTTCACTGTGCATGTGTGTCAGTCTCTGAAGAAGGAGAGGAAGGAACCTAAGGTTATGATTTGAGCACTTAGAATGTGCTCCACATCATCCTTTTTCCTCTCAGGCCTCCCTCAGACATGCTGTAAAGTATTTGTAGGGAGAAGGAGGTACAATGATACTCCTTGGAGTATATACCTGAGACACTATCTGTGCAGCTGTGTTCCTTGTCTGTGCCTTGGAAAAGAGAAGAGTTCCCTGAAAGGGATTGCAAAGCCCCACTTGGCAGTGAAGTTTAATAGGAAGAAACAAGCTGGCCATAGTGTGTGGGCTTGTGGGCAGAAATCTTCTCACTTTTGAAGGAGATGAACCCTAGAGCCTGGCACTGTAGTATTGTTTTTCCTCTGTTAAAAATATTGTTTAAGGAACTCTACATAACACATCTTCATTGAGTTATCTTTCTTCCTTTCCCTTTTTGATTGAAATATGCATGGCTTTATTAACAGTTTAGTTTAGTTGTCTGTTAAGCTAAAATAAAAGCTTTGAAGAGCTTCTGCAATGGATATAAGTATCACTGAGCTGGGTGGCTGCTTTGCCTTGCTGTGAGAGGAAAAGTCAAATTCCAGCTCCTGTGTGCACAGGTCCTTAGTTTCTGGAGCTCTCGGTGTCTCCTTTATCTGCAGCCTCCAGATGATGCAGTCTAAATAATGCATATTTGGTGCCAGTACAGGTTTCTTACTGTCTTGGCTATGACAGTGCCCAGTGGCAGAGTATAGGAAGAGTAAAAGAACAGGAAGGAATGTAATGGTGCTTCTGTGGTGTAGTCTCCTTCCCTTTAACAGGTCAGGAATTTCAACATTCAGTAACAGTACCTTTGGTTTATGCAGTGTGGTCACTCTCTGGTCCCCAGCAATCTCCCTGAATCATATGCTATATTTATGAAAGCATATTACCTCCATATGGTTTTGAACCTACCACTGGCTGTCTGCTATGGTGTTCCAAGGTCTTGTACTGGAAGAAGAAAGGGACAATTATTCTTTTAACCTGCTTTCTGCTGTTCTTGCCTTTACAGGCCTTTGTGTAGTGTTTTTCTCCCTCTCTTTCCTTCAACAAAAATCATTGCTCTGGTCATTACTCACAGTGAAGCCATGCCATACTGTGATTATTTCTGTTGCCTTTCCTCTCAACCTTTTCTACGCTTCCTAGTGTCCTTTTTGGGATTAAGACAGCATGTAGAAGCACAGTTGGTTTGTTGGGATCTTTTTGTAGCATCAAAACATTTATGTTTCTTCAATCCTATTTCTAGTAAGTCTTAACACTGAATTTGCTTTGCTCAACTCTTGGACTACAGGATTACTTTCTTAGGCCTTCAGCTGACTAGTACTAATACAATTTTCCCTCATGTCTATCACTTTTTACTGCAACACATTGAATTTTATTTTATTGCAAAAAATTACAAGCTGCACAGAGCCACTTGCTCCCTCTCCTACCAGCTGCATCTGGAAGAGAATTAGAAGGGTAAAAGATGGAAAATTCATGGGTTGAGATAAAGATGTGTTAATAGGGAAAGCAAAAGCTGCACACACAAGAAGCAAAACCAGGAATTAATTCATTGCTTCCCATGGCAGGCAGGTGTCCAGCCATCTCCAGGAGAGCAGAGCCCTCTCAGGTATATTGGTTACTCATGAAGACAAACACCATCACTTCAGAGGTCCCCCTCTTCCTCCTTCTTTGCCCCAATTTATACACTGAGAATGATGTCAGATGGTCTGGAATATCTCTTTGGTGAGTTGGGGTCACCTGGCTGTGTTTCCTCCCAACCTCCCATGCACCCCCAGCATGGCAGAATGGAAATCAGAAAAAGCCTTGGCTCTGTGTAAGTCCTGCACAGCAATAACGAAAACATCTCTATATTGTCATCCCTGCATTCAGCTCAAATCCAAAACACAGCCTTATTCCAACCATTGTCAACAAAATTGATTCTATCCCAGCAAAAGCCAGCACACTACAATCTGAGAAAGGAAGTTTTCTACCACACAGATGTGGTGTAGAGCTCATATTAGTAAGCAGCATAACTCTGGCTGGAGAACTCTTAATAGAAAGAAACAGGGAAATGCAAAGTATTTTAAAAATTTGATCTGACTCTACTTGAGCATTAGTGTGACCCATGCTCCACAGTCACTTAAGTGTTCTTGAAGAATACCATAATCATTAGTAAGCAGCTTGCAGTGTGATTGCTGGTCAGATGTGTACACAGGGAGGAGGGGGAGGTACCCACTGTTGGCCAAGGTAAACCTCCAGAGTCCCTAAAGGGGAGAAACAATTGCTTAAATTAAAAGATTTCTGGCAAGCATTTTAAAAATGCTAGTTGTCTTTTATTCCAAGGCTTAAAGACTTTGAGATTTGTTTCCAGTGTACAACTTTGGAAAATGTCAGTGCTTCTACTATTTTGACATAAATTCTAAACTTACTGATTTTTATCTACTGTACCTTGCAGGCTTTAAGCAAAATATAATCTTCATATATAATGTAATATAGCATAATAAGCAGAATTAACCCCACCTTTTTAGTAGTCAGGCAGAAACTATTCCAAAACTGTTCTTGATTTGTTGTGACTGACACTGTTTTAAAGAGTAGCCATGTGGGAGTGTTTCTTTTAAAACTACACACAACATGGCATTGTAGGATTTTTGCACAGAGAAGAAAATAAACTAGGTCAGCATAGGTCAAACTTCAGCCTTCCAGTGAGAAAAGCATCTATTTTAAGTGGAAGATGAGAAATGATATAGGAACTGTTACCTTGAAGTGAAAAATGGTGCTGTTTATGTATTTAATTGGTCAGGGTTTGCAGCGGGGCTTTGAATTCCGCTGCTGTCGGATCTCGTATTGCTGCTGTCGATCAGGGGTTTTCTCTTTCTTAAAAGACTTACGGTAAATTTATTTTGGATGGCTTCTTAACAGGTGTTTCCTCAGCGCTCCGAAGGCTTTAAATGAGAACCGTGCTGCGTGTCCAGAGCTCTCAGCTGAAATCACAGGCGGCCCGGCACGGGCGCTGCTGTGTTTACTCATCTGTGGCCACGCTGACAGCAGGCCCTGGCGGGTCCCGCTGCCCGGCCGGGACACAGAACAGATGTCAGGGATTAGTGGGGAAGGATCTGGGCAGGCTTTGGGGCTGCGCGCTGGCGGAAGTCATTCATTGTGGGGATGCGGACGGGGCTGCGCTGAGGAGTCGCCCAAAATGGGCCCCGGTGGTTTTGTGTATCTCTATCAAAACCAAATGTTCTCCTGGTACCTTTTAATTAAAGGGAAAGCATAAGTCAACACAATAAAATAAAGTTAGCTTGCCAAGTGGTATTGTATTCCTACGGTGTTCTTCCCAGCGATGTGGGGCCCTGAAGGTCACGCTGCCTTGCACACTGTGGGGGAAAGGCTGCCCGGTCTTCCTGCTGGGAAGGGCTGTGAGGCACGAGGTGGCTGTGCCTGACCTGGCAGCCAGCAGAGCCTCTACACCTTGGGCTGGTGCTCATGATCAATTTGTCATTTTGTCAGTGTTTTATGCTTAAGGGAATGTTTCCTGTGCGACTACCTGTCTTCAGCTGTTGGGTTTATCGCTGGCCTTTGTGTTTGGAATGTTCTGTGCTCAGAAATCAACCATCTGTGGAAACATAGGGGCAGCACAAGGTGGCCAAGACTGAGTGGTGCGTGGCACTATGTGTCCCCTACAGACATCATTATTCTCCCCTACATTACTGGGAGGATTCTCAGGTATCTCACTGAGCTGGAAGCTTACTTTTGCCAGCAATTCACTAAGTTATGGGATGAGAGCAGGCACCTGTAGCTGTGATTTGTGATAAGGAAAAAAACCAATTATCTAAATTGCTATTATATTGTGATGCTGTTGTGAAGGTCTCAGTAAAGGGTGAAAGGAAGGGAGAAAAATAAAGCGAGACACAGGGTGCATCTCTGGGCTTTGGCAAGAGAGCGTGGTGGGAATCACTGCAGATGTACTTCATACATGACAATACAAGGCACAGAGACATGGTGGCTCTGTGAAGAAGTTCTACATGCTCAAGCAATGACATAAATTACTCTGGGAATGAAAACAGAGCAAGGTTTTATAGGAAAAGCTGTGTTTTTGTGTAAGGCTCCATTGATTGGAGTTTAATTGCAGTCCTGGTAAAATAACCCAAAGCCTTTTAGGGCCTCCAGGAGAGGCAGTATGACAGTAAAGAAAACTTTGAGCAAACTGCATTCAGAATATACTTTAAGAACATAACCATTGAATGAAGATAAAATCCCATGTGCATATGTAGTGATTGAGCTAGTAAATTACTCTTCCTGGAGAAATAACATTTGAGGAAGTAAGGGGTGTTATCTGATGCAAGTCAGCCACTGCTGTAATAGATTAAGATCTCTAAAGCTGTGTTTAAAGGGCACGGTTTTCCAGCATGCAGAACTCCGTCTATGGAAGTGGTGTACTTCCAGCTGCTGTTGACTTTGGTAAGAATTCAACATGCTCATCAATTTATAAACCTATGCCCCAATTTTAAAAACTTGGAAAAATCTACTTCTCTGAGCCTTGCAGTTATGAGATGTAATTTTTGTGTATGGTTAGCCATTTTCTGAAATTCTTGAGCTACTAAGGAATCTTTAAGATGTAAGACATGGGGAATAGTGTTATCCTGGTAAATGCAATCTCAAATCATACTAGGAAATAAGTTAGTTAAAAACAGAACATCAACAACAGTGTTTTCCATTGGTGGGTTTCACTGTTGTAATTTACTGCAGGCAGCAAACCACATGTAGAGTTGCAGAACTCTCCAGCAAGCTGCCTGCTAGAGCAGGTGTCAGCCTGCCCCATTTAAATTGCTACATCAGGACTCTGGAGAGCAGCAGTCTTGCTGACATCAACTCATTTGCCAGATTTGGGGACAAAATGCTGAATCTAATTTGAACTAATACTGATGTAAGTGTTGCCACAGGCCATTTCAGATCTTTCTTTGTGCTGTAGAACTTGATTTTTGGTCAGCATCTTCAGTCAGGACTTAGAATTGTTTAGATGGCTCAGGCATGTGGAATATACCTGATTATACTTACCTGAAATATTTAATAGTGTACTTAATATTGGGGTTTTTTAATGTACTCTCTCAAGATAGTTTATAAAAGCACAAAAAAGCTTAGCATGAAGATACACACAGTGGCAAATCAAATAGTAAAGAAATAAATACAGATTTCAAAGATTTTTCTTTTTCAAGTTAGTAAAACAATAATGTGAGATGGGGCAAGTGTTGTTTTATAGTTTTATAGAAAACCTATTTTCCAATTAAATATTTGTTTGTTTAAAAGCTTACTTTGAAAACACTCCACTGAGGGGGGTTGTATTTTTTGTGTTTTCTGAGATTAGTGCACATACCCAAATTCATACCATGAAGCCATCGTAGAGGTGATTTTTCTGCTTCTAGTAGAGCATCTTTTTTAATCAGGAATGCTAATACTGAGGAGAAGGGAGTACACTGAAACACATGTGAGGAAGCCAGTGCTTTTGTAGTAGCAGAGTTGGAAATTTTCCACACACAAAGCCAGGAAATTTGAAGGTTCTGAATCTTTTTGTAGATATAACTTAGCAAGTTGTACAAATATCCTGTATCTTTGCTGGTAAGGAACAGCTTCTTCTAAACATAATTACTCCCCTGGAGTTTGAAATTCAAATGTGGGTTCTGTAGAATTAATTTCTTTTTCCCCGCAGCTTTCATGATAAAGGCACAGTTATTAAATAAGGGGCAGGTACTCTACAAGAGTCATCGCTGTTAAAACCTTTACAGAAACTTACAGACACCAAACAAGAGTGGTTACATGCTGAACATTACTTCAAAAGGAGAATGTAAAATACAAATTTCTTATATGGGGAGTAGAGGTTTATCCTAAAGTGCATGAAGCAGTGAACAAGACAAACTGTTACACTCTCGAGTCTGTCAAAGTTACTCTCTGATTTCATGCCTTTGTTGGTGTAATTTGAGGGGGAAGGAGAGCAAAAATACAAAGATTCTTTTAAAAGCGTGTATAGGTGTGACTTTGCTTTCATACTGGCATCACTTTCCTACATGTTTTACCTTGGCTCAGTGAAGTTAGAGCATCATGCCAGGTCACTGCCCAGCAGCCATAGCTGCCCATGAGCCTGCTCTGCCACACTTTCCAAGGGAAGTTCATCTTAAATTGGAGTCTTAAAGAAGATCATATTGTGTTGCACAGTTGTGTAACTGGACACACCTCAGAAAATTCAAACTATCATTCAGAATAACACCAAGCCTGACTAAGATGAGGAAAAATTAGTCTTGGATTACATAAAGTGTGGCAGCCGGTTTTTTCCCAAGTTGTTCATGGTTTTAATTTGTGCTGGAGAAACTCATGCTAATACAGATAGGTATTTTAATTTTTTTCTTTTTAATGGGAAAGAATAATTAGCACCTGGTGCTATTTAGGTAAAAAATTACTGAGGTGTTTCATCCACTATGAGGAGAAGGTCCTTTGGTTAATGAGATCTGTGCTTTCTAATAAAATTTCTGGAACCCACTTACCCATTTACATGGAGCATGATTTTACTACTGACTTCTAACCAACAGTTTTCTCCAAATAACTATGAAGAAACATAAATTTACTTTTTTTTTGTTTTTTAGCTTAATATAATGAATAATGAAAAAAATTACAGGCTGCATGGAACTTAATCAGAGTTTACACTGCTAGTGAACCATGAAATCAAATTAAAGCACTATCTGATTAATTTTCTTAATTCTCTGCTATCAGAGTAATAATGGAGTGTAGCATGGGCAGGCTCCTTGTTTAATTGGTACTGTTGTATATTATTTAAGTAATGAGATAAAGTAATTTTTTTCTTAATCAGGACTGCATATGTAGAATGTATCTTCAGTTAACACAAAACAGAGCTTATTTTAGCATCCTGTGGGACATATTTGGCCAATGATATGTTCATGTGTCTATCAAATATTAATTTCAGTAAGTTACATTAAGAAATAGAATAAAAATAGGTTGTCAACTTGTGGTGCTCTTCCATTATGGCAAGAGTTCCTGACAAGAAAATTGAAGGATCTAGAAGATTCTTTCACTGTGCTCCTATGGTTTTATAGCTCTAACTAGTCCTTTCAAAACCATGGCTGTGTATGTGAAGTTAAGTTTTGGTGGGTCTTTCTTCCCCTGAAGATTTTAATTTTTTTGTTTTGTAGCTTTGTATTGCTAATTCCAGATTATGAAGTAACTTAAAGCAAGGGATTTGTCTTTTTTGAGTTGACATTATATTTTTCTTAGTCTTCTGTACTTCAATTAGTATTTTCCTGCTTTCTTTTATTTGCATTAACCAGCAATTTCTTGCCTGATACCTGGACTCAAAACACCTTGGACTTTACTAGGAGTGCCAAATACATGCCTTAGTGCTGGTGTTGGCAATTTTCTTTTTTGCTCAAAGTACTGCTCCTGTTGTCCCTTCATACATTGATATCCAGGTGCTACATGAAAAATATCAACAAGCCTCATAACTAGGAAGCTAGACAGCAGATAGATTTCTTACTCTAGGCTCCCATGTGTCTTGAAGTATGACTGGCAAAATTAAGGGAAAGGGGTAAAATATTTGAGTGAGGTGTCTGATTTTTTTTCTCCCTTCCTCCTTCTGCTGCTCTCAAGGGGATGTCGTGGTATGAGCAGAGACTGGGAGAGGGAAGAAATAGTTTTGAGACTGGACCAATGTGTCATTGTGTTAAATCCAGCCAGCCAGTGAGGTCATTGTTTTCATCTGAGTCATTTTAGAATGAAAACTCTTACATAATGGAAAACATTGCACATCTTTATTTCAGATATGGAAATACCCAGCCAGCCTTACAGTGGCAAAGCTCTGCTGATTTCATCTGTGGTACTCCTGACTCCCAGTGGTGTAAGCAGGAGGGGAAATCAAATTCCTCTGCTTCATTCCTTAACACTTTGCCACTAACCCAAAGGGGTTATTCCTTAGGTGCTTTTCCAGCATAGCCATTTGTTGAAGAGGGGGCTGGTAAATCTGTTGATTGCACCTGTCAGCCCTGAATCTACTAAATCTATCCAGCCTGGAGCTGGCTGCAGTTATGTTGCAGGGAAAAGTTCCTAAGCACAAGCTTCATGTTGAGGCTAGACTGTGTTTCAGTGTGCACCGGGAAAATCCTTGAGACTGCATTCTTGGATATTGATTATATTTCATACTTGGGCTCCAGCAGGCTCATTCTCTATGTAGTGTGATTTAACTGGGGGACTTGGGCAATCTGCCCAGCTATGCAGTCAATTTGTGTGACCATGAGCTAGCCCTGTCATCTCTCTGCACTTACAGAGAGGATTCAAATTGCTTTTAATGTCTGTGATCTCTAAGGTGGGTCTGATGTTTGTAGCACCTTGAGGATCTTGTATAATACAGAAATTTTAAAACTATTTGTGAATTTTCTACAGTATTAACAGCACGGGGTGGGGGTACTGACCATTCCACACAAGCTAATAGAAATAGTAGGAGGTTTTGATTTAATCTAACAAAGTTTTTTTGTCATTTGACGTGTGAGAAAACCATTGCTAGCTGATACCTTGAGAATAATTTATGAAAAATGGCTTGGTTTATGACACAGTATCTACCAGTTGCTACATGGCATGGAGTGCTTAGAGTGTTTGTTTGTGGCAAGTCTTGTGTCTCCTTAAGATCTGTTCAGTCACTTGATTGTTAAGAATTAATACTGCTATCCATTTGAGGTGAAACTTCCAGGCCTTTTGAAAGAACACTACCCAGTTCTAGCACTGAAACATTCAGGCTTAAGAGCACCCAAAACATGCAGGCTGTGCACCGTGCAGTTCTCTAAAGGAAAACAGGGGTAATGGTCTGTGAGCTGTAAATATATATTTGCCGAGGAGTTTGCACAATGACATGGTTCATAATATGCCATAGGTTCTTTTTATGCATGGAATCGGTTTCTCTTCCTACTGAAGTCCGGGTTCAAATTTAATTGTGAAAAGCATTTTAAAAATTAGAAAAAAGAACAAACTTGCAGCAAAGAAGTTGTAGCATCACAAAAAGTGCAACAATTTCAAGATTGCGGTAGATGGTGTTTTACTTTCTACTGAAAATATTTTCTAGACATTTAAAGAAATGTCTAAATTAGCCCTATTGAGTCTATAGAGCAAATGAAAGGCCATCTTTTGCAAGAATCTGAGAGTTTTCAGAGCATTGCTGTAATGTGTCCCAGTGTTAATGCTTGAACTTCTCAAGGAGAGTAATAGGTTTGTCCATACCCCATGCCTTCAGATGAGGCACTGGAACTTAAGGGAAGCAGGACTGTTTGGCCAAGCTAGCAGCACAAGTGGGAAAATGTCTGTGGCTGAGGGGCCAGGAGTAGCAGCTCAGATTGATGGGCTGGGACAGGCTTTGAAGAAACTGCTCTCAGTTGACTGAAAAGCAGGCATGCTTCCACGTGAATTGCCTAACATGGGATGGAAGCAGAGTGACCAACTGGGCTTCCCCTGCCCACGCTCTAGCCCTTCTGAAGTAGTGTGCTCAGACCAAGCCACTGGTCTGGAATTGATGGAGGGGGGTACTGGCAGAGAGGTCCACCTGGTGCACCCCAGTTGGCTGCTTCGAGGTGTGCTGGTGCAGCTGGGCATGCACTGCTTCCTGCTTTGGCTACTGAGGCAGAGCGGGTGGAGCAGCAAGGCCAAGCTCCCAGAGCTGCACTTGCAGCTCCAGCCACAAGTGTCACCAGTGTCTGAGAAGTCCAGATCAAGACCACCTCAGTGATGGCAGTGAATATTTCTTGTGCTGTCACCATATGTGAATCCGTCACAATAATCATAATCTCCCTCACTCCTCCTTTCCCAAGTGCTGCCAAAGGCAGTGTCACGCTGTCACCCACATTTGACTATTAGGGACCCAGTGATGTGCCATCACCAGACTGCAGGTTAGACTTGAATCCCAGGGGTACAAAGCTGGAATTGAATGACTATGAAACTGCAATTGAGCGACTTACTGGGTCCTTATCCATGTCTCATGGAGAGATCTGTGATCAGGCTCCAGGCACGCTTCCAGGAATAATTTTTTTTAATGCTGGAAATATAAACCCAGCTGTTTCCATCATGGTCTTATGCTTTTGCTGTCCATTTTTTGTCAAAGTTAAGATATGTGGATATATGAGGAAATGAAATAATAAAAAACTTCAGTTATTTAAAATAGGAATTTAAATTTTGTCTCACTTTTCTTGAATGATATGACTGAGATCCTTGCTTGCTTTGTCTGAATCATTTACTGGTCCCCAGTTGTCTAACCATGCGGTGATAAGAATACCAGAACGGTGTGTGTATTGACTTCCTGTCCCTTGGCACTTTTGGCCTTGTTCTCATTGGAAGTTGTTGAAAATAGTGACACCACCTATTGGTGAAACAGTACTACTAGGAATGGTGCTTATGTACATACTAAGAATAGTAAAATGGAGAAAAGAGCTTGAAATGTACTCCAAAGCTGCACACAATTTAAGGGTTTTGTTGTTTTTGTGTTTTTTTTTTTTAATTTATTCTCTATTTCATATGCTTGTGCATAACATGTCTTTGAGTTAAAGTAAGCAAAGTAATACTGAAACTCCAACCAACAAATGTAAAAGCCCACCTTAACCTACACTTTCTAAAATAACAGTACAAAGATGATCTTCCTGGTCATTCTGAATGGTCAGTGCTATCACTTTTTTTAGCGTGTTTATAATTAAAAAAAAAAAAAGAAATTGTCCATCTATACAAATGCTATTTAGAGGAGGTTAAAGGCATTGGGACTTAAATTATTTCCTCCTCATTTGTAAAATAACTGGAGCTAAGTTCTTTTTCTTTCTTTTCTTGTTCCCATTCTTTCTTTTTAACAAATGTTATCAATTCTCTAAAATGAAAGCTTTGTCTGTGGCAGATTAGTCGGTGATTGAAAGGCAGTCTACTGTGGCAGCAGTTTAAGTTGCAGTGTTCTCAGGAGGAGGTTGCATTAGTCTCAAGTGTTTTTGTGGGGTGCCGTGTGATTAATGGTCTCTGGTAATTCGCTTTGGATGTGATAGTCACTAATGTTTACATCAGTAGACAGAACAAAAATTACTTAGTTACATATCATGGGGCTTCTGTGATGACAGAGATGGTCAATATTTTGAATTTGTTTAAAAAACAACCTATTTCTACTTCTGCTTTGTGTGATGATCTCTACAAAAAAAGAATTGTAGTGGTTCCTCTTTGGTATCTCTGCTTTTTTTTTATCTTGGGATGATAACTGATAGCTGAAGAGTGTTGTTCACAGGAACTGGGTATAGAAATGCCGTGTTTCACTGAAGATGTATAGCAGTACTGTCTTCACTGTTGTCATGACTGGCTGGGCAACTGGAATGGAGCACAGCAACACCTGGGAAGCGTGAGGAAAGCTTTGTAGGGATAGATGGAATAGATATGTGTTCTTACTGCAGCTTCCATTCATAACCCTCCTCTCTATCCTACAACTTGGGGACTAACCTTGAAGTGCTGTGGATGTCCCCAGGGCACGTTGGGTGATTTGCTGTGAATGCTCTGCTGAGGAGCTCCCCTGCTGTGAGAAGAGGGTGTAATCCTGCGAGGGAGGAGGCTATCTTCAGAGGCAGAGTTGTGCATCCAAGACAGGTTCACTGTCATGAAGTGTAGCAGTCCTGTAACTCCAAGAGGAAACTAGAGATGAGCAGGAAAGAAACCTTCCAGAGAGCTGAGGAATGGAGTAAAACCTTGGTGAGAACTGTGTAGAAAAAGCCTTGCCAGTAGTAAGATGAGTGTCTGACAGGGTTCCGATGAGATGAATAGTTTTACTGTTGTGGTGAAGTTTTTGGACAGAATAATACTTGAGTAAAATACATAATTGCAGGCAAAAAGTTTTTGGCTTTGAGGTTTTTTCCAACATGCCACATGTCCATGTCCAATTCATAGCCATTGATTGAGATGTCAGCATTTATAACAAATATAATAGCATTTAAACTTCTATTGAACTCATATTCAGATTGTTCTGCACTTTGAAAGTGTGTCAAGTTGCTTTCGGCTAGAAAAGCAAGAAGTAGAACGTAAAATATTTCTATCAAAAATATCAGAAAATGCATATAGAATATAATGGCCTTTTTTTAACCTTTATTAGCACAGGCAGAGGAAAGATGGTGAATGGAAATGCTGATGTGATTCTGTGGCTGCTAGCACTTGCAGGGTCATGGCCAAAGAAAAGCAAAGCATGAGGATAAATCTTATTATGTTTTGCCACTGTTATTACAGTTCAACTTCTTGGCTCACAATAAAGTTATTAATTCCCTCTTATTCCTGTCCATCCTTTTCCTTAAATAAGCATAGATCAAAACTGCCTGTGTGCTTTTGCATTCTCATGTGAATGTAGGCACGAGGGCTCCCAAATAACCGAGAGCTGATTCTGTGACTGGAATGTGTTTGCTTGCTGTCTGTGTGGGTGGCAAAGTGTCCATGAATGTTTTGGCACAGTCTAGCATGCTCTTGGTTTCAGTACAAGATTTAGCACTGATCCGTCAGTCCAGCAGTGACATGGAGGATTTAACATTTAGAAGTGAAAACTGCTGTTGGATGTACTCACTACTGGGCAACCCAAGGGCAAGTTGCTGCTAAATATGACTGAGTTATTAGGTAAACAACTTTAGAGAGAGATTAACACTGGGAGAAGATGCTGGATGCTACTGGTGAACATCCTGGCAGAGCTCTGTGACAGCTTCTCTCAGTTTGAGAGCTTTACTGTAATGAGCGGTAGAAGTCTACTGTTGTGAGCAATCATTTTCATCTTACAAGGTGTATAATTACAAATTTTGTCTCCAGTGTATTCAAAGGCTACTGGATGTTTCATGAAGTTCCATTTTCTCCGTAGCTCAGTTGTGTCTTGACCTGTACTATGCCCTGACACTCCAGCATTGCAGGCTTGCAGTGCTTTGTGCTACATTGTGAGACCAAGCTGAGCCAACCAAGCCCGTGTTACACTGCTGACGTGTCAGTAGGTGCATGTGTGTGGCATAAAAAATACTGAGAAGTAAAGGGTTTGGGAAAGAGATATGGCAGTGTCCATAACTGGTGAGAGTGCAAAATCTGTCTAGGCACTGGCAATGCTGTTGAAACCTTTCAGTCTCTCTTTCAGTTGTGTGGTGCACACAAGTAGTTACAGGGGGAAAAAAAGTCTTTTCTCAAGTTTAGCAGAACTTAATGCTGATGGGAAGTATGTGTATTTGATGGAAAGGGTGATGAGGTTGTCTCAAAGCTTCTGTGTAGCAAACCTGGTCTTTAATCACTATTAATTTATCTGCAAAAGGTTCTAATGATCTAAAGCATTTCTGTAAATAGTGCCATATTTCAGCTTCATTACATAACTATTTGTGTATGTTGGGATATGCAGGGTTTCCAGATATCTTCCTTCTCAAATCCCACCAAGCTTTTTATTCAAGCATTGCAACAATGAGAAAAACGTGAATATAAACTTTGAGCTCTTTGTTTGTAAAAAAAGCCATTTGCGGGACAGGAGTGAATCTTTCCCACCCTGGATTTCAGGCAGCAGCAGCTTGAGCAGGAAGTGCTGTATTTAAGTGGAATATGACTGAAACATTTTAGTGAGAAATGTATTTTTTTTCATGTCAGTTTGATGCTGCTCAGAGATCTAATACAGTAGATAGAAAGAAAGTAAGCGAAGGATACAAAAGGTAGTCAAAAGTGCAAGCAGAATATACTTATTGTGCTCTTCCCCATGACTAAAAATGTGTCTGCCTGGATCCACAACTTAATATCATCAGAGGATTTGGTCAAAATGCGTGATTTTTCAGGAATGTTTAAGAAATTTGAGGTGATTAGGAATTATAGCAATGAAAAATGCCATCGCTGTTTGTTAATTATTGGCCCACCATTAAATTTCAACATCACTCAGATCGTGGATGCAGTACTAGTTTGATGCCATCACTCTACCTTTTTGCTTGTGAACAACCACTAAAGATGTAATGGCTTGGAAATACTCATGAGTTGTTTGTTTTCTTCACAGGCTGGAATGGTGTTAAGATGTGGATACTTCTGGTTTGGCTTGTTTCTTGTGCCCACTGCGTGCCTTGTTAAAGACGTGGCATGGACAGCGTAAGTCCCCAACCAGTCCTCTTGGTGTTGCAGGAATTATTCTCTATGCATGTGTTTATCCCGTCCAGTGTTGTTCTGTAAAGAGCTCTGAAGTCTCTCAGTGATTGCAAAATGGTGGTACTCATTTGGAAGGGAAAAAAGGTGGAGTGGGTGATTCCTCACCTGCCACGGCACCCAGCAATGTGAGAGAATGAATAGTTGGGACTAAATCTGCAGGAGGTGGCCTTGTCTGAGTAATGAAGGTTTTTGACCTTAGGATTATTTGTGTTGTCTATCCTTTGGTTAAAGGCATATTTAAATTGGATATCCCAGATTTCCTCTTCCTAAAAATGGAGCAAATAATTTGTTGAATCTGATTAAGGTAAGGCAGAAAGTAGAAATGTGGCACTCTAATTCATACTCAGCTCTTTGTCAGCTGCTTTTTAGGTTCTTTTGAGCAGCAGGACTTTGAACTGGGAGAAGAGCAGTACTTTGCACTTTATGTTTGAAGTGAAGTCTTAATGGTACCTTCACTATCCAGAGAGGAGGAACAAACTGGTGAAATACAAACCTGTGTAATTCCCTTTTCTCAAAATTGTGGCTTGAAAACATTGCTGAAGGCAAACAATTTCAAGAACTTGGATTTAAAGGGAAGAAACTTACCTTCTCTGCCATTGCCATTTGAAATACAGAAGTAATAATTTTAATTTAGAATTTGTGTCATTTTGTTCAGCTTTTTTTAAAGTTTTGTAAGCACCAAACCTTCCATCTTTTCCCTTGGAAAGCTGTGTTACACCTAAGAAGATTTTATTACATGAATACATAATAACCTTGTGCAAGGAGGACCTTGGACATTCCAACTCTGGGGCAAAAAGGCAGATCCTGCCTGGAATGAAGAGGAAATATGGTTAGCTTGTCACTTGTCAGAAAGGCTCACAGTGCAAGCATCATGACACTTTGCTCCCAGAGTGAGCTGTTGGTCAGTCATGGAAGATTCTGGGAATCATACAACCACTTAGGCTGTGAGATCATGGAGTCCAACTATAAACCTAACACTGCCAAGTCCACCAATCTGCTTTACAGAAAAATGCAGAAAATAGTAAAAAAATCTGGAAAGTTTCCCAGACACAGGCACGTTTCAAACACCTTCCTGAAAGGCAGATCAAGTCATACGCACAGATCAGAAAATCTGGTTTCATTTCATATGAGGTTGATAGCACAGTGAAATTAAAC
>VZUA01020643.1:25181-36687 GCA_013401035.1 Horornis vulcanius | reverse complement strand
GTATTCCCAGCAGACTTCAGGCTACTTTTCTTTTTCATAAGCCTCTAAAGATGCATGGATAAAATTGCACATTTCATATAACATAGAGAATAGTAAGTACAATGCTCTTCATGTGAACTTACCACTATTTGCTCTCTGCAGACAACATATAAAGGGGAAGGTGACTGTAAAGGGAAACTCTTGGAATGGAGAGCTTATGCTAAGAAACCCCTTCTTTCCTGAAAACAGATCTTTTATTTTAGAATATACTCATAGAGTATAATAAACCAAGTGTTGCTCTTGGGAATTTCACTGCTTACACTCTTTTCATAATTGAACAGTCATTAGCGTAGATTTGGCCCAGCAAATGAAGCCTTTCCCAAAAATTTATTGGGGAAAATTTAAGAGCCAGCACAAAGCAAGGACTTGGTAGCTTTATTAATAGCAAGCTGCCTTGCAGATGAGAGAACTAAGCAATGGGAAGGGGTCCAGACTGTGCCAGCTAACATGGGAAAAAGAAGACAAGTCCTAGCACTATACAGTTTAGTGTCATAGATGTAGCTACAACATTCCAGCATTTTAGTGCAAATAGCATCAGTGGATGGCAGTTATTTATCTGAATATCATCCTTGGCATGAGTAAGTAGCTTTCAGCCCAGGAGGCTATTTCTTTGGTTTACAGTGTGATCTCTGACACTGATTTGTTATCTCAGGTAGTTTCCTTTGTGGGCAGGGGCTATTTAAAGAGAAAACCATGACTGGCGCACTTCTATCATCTCTTGGAGCAAACCTCAGACACACTTGAAGCTACATGAGCACTTGAAGCCCATGGTGCTGCACGAAAACCTGGCCTGTTCAACATCACTGCACTTGCAGCAACAAATGGCTTCTCAAAAAAAAAAACCAAAAACCAAACCAACAAAACCCTGGAGAAAGTATTCTGAAAAGACTTAGAAGTTGCCTTTGAGCATTTAACAGAAAGCTTGTTACAGAAAGACTTTTAATTCTGTGATATTCATCTGGAAGTTGTAGGACATCACTTCTAATAACAAACAAGTAAAAAAAAAAAAAACCCAAAAAGAGTAAAAAAAGCAAAAATTACAATCAAAAATAGATATTTTCTTTTTATTTTCAAATATTTGTGAAAAGATTTGATTATATATTTCCTAAATATCAGTAGGATTTGTGATGCAGCTGAAACCTTGTGAGAAGTTTTATGAATAAATGCCAAATGTTTGTAAATGCCAAATGATTTGACATTCAATAGGATACAAAAAACCTCCCTCACACCTACCTCTCACCAGAAGTAAATTGAAAAAAAAATCTTAAAACTCAAGGAAATCAATTTATTTTATTGGTTATGACCTTTCTTCTTTCCTCATTGTCTTGTTTCTGCATTTGTAATTTAAATACAATACAGTAGAAAGGTAGGATTATCACAACAGGTCTGTGTAAAAAGGAAATTAATTTAGAATGAAAATGAAGACCATTCCTTACTAGAACAAATTAAGTGTTTGGGACAGAGGCCTGGCTACATGTAGATGCCTGGTACGGCAGGCATGAGAAGAAAGAGCATGGCTGTTGCAGAAAGCAGGCAGGAGCAGCAAACACATATGTATAGGGGTGAAACAACATTAGATGTACCATAAAAAAAGCAGGAGCACACTCCTGCCCATGAAGAGATACTGAAACAGAAATAAGCTTTGCAAGAAAGGCAAACAATGCCAAAACTGAAGTCCTGCAGACAAAAGGGCAGAAATCCAAATAAAATCAGCATGTCATTCTGATACACCCGCTGTGCATCCAGAGTAGCCATTAAGGGCCATTGCTCATCAGACTTAGTTTATAGGTTTTCATGATGGAATAAAAATACAAATAATGAAGCTTAATTTATGCATTTGGACTTCATATTCACAATCTCAGCTGATGCGCTTCAGTGTACAGCATCCTTAGCTGATATGTACATATAGGTGCTGTTTTCTGGGCTGTCAAGTAGATAATGTTGAATTTTCATAAGTACAGGGTAGAACATGGGTCATATTATAGTAAATGACAAAATTTCCACCAGCTTCAGTGATATTACATTTTGACCTGTATCTCTGGCCCTCTGAAAATATTGTACAACCACTGTTTTTCTCTTCAGTTTGATTTTTTTTTAGCTGATCTACTCTTCTTACGGATACAAGGGTTTAACATTGGAGAATGTTGATTCTATTGCCTCAAACATTTTCTGGAATATACTTTTTTTTTTTAAACAAGATTTTTGAAATATTTCATTTTGACAAGATCAAATAACCTTGTCTAAGCAACCTTTATCACACCCAACAAAAACCTCATTATTCATAGCTGGTTTTATGAAAGTCAAAACAAGTCAAAAATTAATTTGCTACCCTTCACTAAATTAAGCAAGTCATGGGACTACTTGGGTATTTCTGAAGTTAAATTATTTGGAAATATCATATTGAGAGAATTTGCAACTTTATGTCCCAATTTGAGATGAAAGGCATTTCTGAACTAGATGGAAGACAGGGAGCATCAGGTAACTCTTCCTCTCACATCAAACTTCAAGGACTTTGGGAAAATCAAAAATTAATTTCATGTTATTTAGACTTCAATGCAATTGTCCATGGTTCTTACAAGATATTTCTTTCGAATGAGTATCCATACTGAAGAGCTGCTTTCCTTGCTGTCGGTTGCCGCAATTATTCCCCTTGCAGCTTCACACCTGCCCAGTGCTAACCTTCAGATTTGTCAAGGCAAAACAACACCTGCTGGAAGGGAAGCTACCAAAATATTCTAAAAAATATGCTGTCACACACTTTACAAAGCTAGTGGTAGAGGCAGTGACAGGGAAAGAAAAAGAATCTGCTTTCTTCTCTAAGCACTTCCAGAGCCCTGCAGTTGGAATGCAAATGAGGAGACCAAAATTGCAGAGCTACTGTCACTGTCTAATTACAACCATCTAACTCTGTGGCAACATTTGGGCATTATTCTTCATGTCTGGAAGTTGAAACAGGGAAGATCATGTGCAAAGCTCAGTGTTATCAAGTCTGACTTATAGACTATGACTACTCTGTGTTGGGTACAAAGTAGCCCTTGGGCAGAGGAATGAGTCTCATATATATACATCTTTTTCCTCATTCATAGGTGCTTCCTTTCCTTACAACAGGAGGTTGTTCTCTTTTGCAATAGAATTATTTGATGTATTTGGCATTCAGTCTCTTCTTTTACATCAGGCAAACCCTCCCTTGTAGACAGAAGCATACCGTTAAGGACTTCTGGAATTTTTGGTGAAAGGAAAAGATAGGAAATGATGTCCTGTTACTTTTTTGTCTTTCTTTAAACCACCAATAAAGAAACAAGAGCTTAGTCCAAGACAATGCTGCTCATTGTAAGTGGCAGTAGGACATTTATGTCAGCTGACAATAGTGCCCATGTACTTGAACTACAAAATGACAGGTTCACCTGACTGTACACGGTCATGTTTTGCTCGACATGCAGATGTAAGCATGGCAACCCCTCCATTCAGCTTGATATTGTGCAAATTGCAAGGATGTATAGTACTATAAGCACCAAACCTGCTAATTATCTGATCACAGGGGTGATAGATTTCTGTATAGTACACAGCTCTGTGGTCTAGGACAAGTGATATTCTATCCTGGCATCTCATTTCTCATGAAAGAGCTGAACTTGACTTCCAGGTATCTTGCAATGCTGGAATCTGAAGGCTGTGCCACAACGGTGTTGCATGGAGATGGCCACTTGCCATCAGATGAACACAACTCAAGCAAAACCAATGTCAGTCAAATGACTGCATGTCCAGAATTCAGCCTCTGCCTTTGAGAGAAATTTCAACATACTAGGTGTGCATTTGCCCATTCAGATTTATCCAAAAGAATTTAAAATTATATTTTGACCTTTCTGTTAGAGAAAAAAAAAAGTTAAAAATTAACAAAAGTAACAGCTGACCCGAACCTCTTGCATGTTTTGGTTGTGTTGCTCTGCTCAGCTGCTCAGTTTGGATGATTGAAATGTATGTAATTTCACATATGTGGGAGATTAGGTGCATGTTTCAAGAGAAAATGAAAGCATCACTACCCACAGGGAAGCTTCTGATACCTGCTTGTATTGTGCATTGAGCTTTGTGGGAAAGTGCAATAAATCAAATAACATTTCCCAACATTTTCAGTTTCCTGTTATACACACAAAAAGAAGAAGAAGAAGAAAAAAAAAAGCTTCATTTCTGCTGGACCAAATTCACATATTTTGGAATTATTGCTTTTTCCTAACTTTTCTTTGTTAAGGAGCAAAGCTTCTGGGTTTTGGAAAGAAAGTCCTAAAAGTAAGACTGTAATCATATTTGTGTTCATGTGTACTATTTCACTGACACATAAGCAAAAACACCCCACCAGGATTAGAATGAAATAAGTAGGACTTTCTTCCTGTGAGCATTTATTGGCATTAATGCATTTTTATCTATATTTCTTTCTCTTTACATTTTCTTTCAGCGAACCATCTAGGAATTAAGTTCTACCAACATGAATATTCATTCTTTCTATTACCTCTAGTGGCTTTGGATCAAGCCCAGAGCATCGTTGCAAGTGTATGTACATGAATATTTACAGGTGCCAAATTTTATATCCACATTTGCAAATGCTGCACTAGAAGAGGTTTCTTCCATTTGCAGTCACAAACATGACAGTGCCATATTTCTCTTTTGACCTATCACAACAGCTCCAGTCTGAAATGATGATTATTCATGGAAGACTGCGCGTGATCAAAACAGAGTTAAAAAGATTTGCCAAAACAAAATACAGTGAATAATTATGAATAATAAACTCAAAGAAATTACAGTCTGAAAGCAGACTTTCCACAGGCTTAAAAGGAACATCAAATAATTTCTTTGTTAGCTCTTCTGAGTATCCAATTTCTTACTGCAAAACAGTTAAAAAATCCAGCATAATCTTTAAAGTGCATCAGACTTCTGACATTACATCAGCAAAGGGAATAAGTAGGGTAAAAGATATGGCATTACCCCCATTGTGCTGTCTCTGCTGACCATCATTCACAATGGGCATGCAACATTCCAGGGTGCAGTGTATTCTTATGACAGCCTGAATAGTACCACCAAGGCTGGAGCTGAGCTCAGTTATCGTCAGGACTGATAAAGCAGACACAAAAAAAGTGTACAGACAACCACAGAGGCACTAAAAATAGCAGCGCACTGTAGAAGTTACTTTTTGTCTTCTCTCTTATTGCCCATCAGCAAATGTGTTGACTTTGAAGATATTTTAGCACCCATGGGACTGCCAATGTTACAAGCTTGATCTGTCTCCTGTGTGTTACAATTTTGCTGCAATGATCCCAGTGAAGGAATTCCAGTGATGGAGTGTCTCAGATCGATTAATAAACAATTAAAATGTTATAATAAACCTTTATAATTGAAGCATTAAATTATATATAGAGCAAAACAAGAAAATTATTAAATTAAACTTGGCACATATATTTCTTTGGGAATTCTCTTTTTTCTTTGCTTTTTTTTTTTTTTTTTTTTTTTTTTTTTGTTTCGTTTGGGTTGGGGTTTTTTGTGGGTTTGTTTTGTTTGTTTGTTTGTTTGTTTAACTGTACTCTTCACAGAGGTGAGAGGGAAAAAAAATGGTTTTCTCTTACAGGATAGTCACCAAACCTGCAGAACTTACATTTCTAAAGAGGATTTTCCCTATACCATAAGCAAACGCCACACCTGCAGGAAAAAAAAAAGGCAGTTCAGCACTGCTTTTCTTCTCATAGAAAACAGGCAGAGACCTGACGCTTCTCTGGCTTAAATTGGTTTATAAGTCCATGGGTGTTAGTAGATTTTTTTCTGAGCACAATCCTGGTTGCAGAGTTCATCTGTCATTTAAGGCAAGGACACTGGCATCTGGATTCATCCATTCAAGTCTCTGCAGTGGCACTGAGAATCTTCAAGCCTCCAGGCAAGTCACTTAAACCAGTGTTTCAATTTCTCGTTTTACAAAATAAGTATAAATAATAGTGCTCTCACTGGGATGTTTTGAGGTTAAATTCTGATCTTGTTTCAGCAAAACAAGGAGCAGCAGTTGATGGAATTAGGCTAAAGCAAATTCACCCCAAGTGTCTTTCATTGTAAAGTCCTTTAAAAAATTCATACAATGCAAAACAATGAATTGCAACCAGCTAAGAGATAAATGAAGTAGAGCAGCAGGTACACGGGGCTAAGCACCGTTATACAGAGGGTTGAAAAAACCCAACGATCACAGCAGGAATGTTTAAGTTTATTAAAATGGTACTAGCATCTCTTTTTACAGCTGTTAGGTAAAAGGCAGGCAAGATTATATCAGATATCTTTGCACATAAAACAGCAAAGGTGTTTCTTCCCCCTTTGGAATCACTACTTTCAGTTTGGTTCTACCACATCTAAGGCTGTATTTTGCTTAAAAATTTAGGCTTTTAGATGCTGCCAGCAGTCAATCCCTAGAAATACTACAAAATCTTTACTGCAAAATTTCCTCTCATCCCCGATCCCCTTTTCACAGGCCGGCAGGAAACACTTCCAGCTGCCTCCCTCCCCCGATGCCCGCCAGGTCCCCGGGACTCGCCCGCCCCGCGCTCCTCTGCCCACCCGCAGCCAGCTCGCCCGCCCCTTTCTCTCCTTCCCACTCATTTCTCACCCTCGCTGTTGCTCACCACGACTCTGATCTCTCACTTCCTTCCCATTGCACATGCACACATTAAAACATCCACAGCTTTTGCAGCTGTGAGCCAGGAAGAAAGGGCATGACGACTTCACTCACTGGATCTTTTTACCATTGCAGTTTTTGGTGTTTCTGCTCAATCTGCCCCAGGCAATTCTCCCTGTGATATTAGTTGCAATTAAAGAAAAGAGCAAAGAAACTGTGAAACATTTGGGGGAAAAGAAGAAATGTAAATCACATATCAAGCACTTTTGGGAGCACAGGGAAAGCAAACTGCATGTAAATCTGAGCTTGAAAGTCAGTTGCTTTAAGACACAAACACACTTAAGCAAGCCATTCTGTCTTGTTATTGCAGTTAATATTAATTAATCTATAAAAGACTTTGTTTCATTTCATGAAAACCTTTCTTAAAGCAGCTACTTTGTTTTAACTTTCATTTGTTTGTCACAGCTGGAATAAATGGTTAATCTCTCAGGGAATCATGCATGGTATTTGTTATTGATTTTGTAGCTCAATAACATACCAGGGCTGGAACAGGTTGGTATCAGATTAGGAAACTACTACTTAGAAGCAGACACCAGCTGTGCACTTGTGATAAATTACATTTTTCCCTATGAATTTTATACCTAGTTATAGTTAGTTTACAGGATTTAGCACCATATGGACTGCCTGCTAGAGAGGTAACAACCCAAAAGGCAAACACTTTCCTCGGTGAAAGAAGCTACCTGTTGCTGGAGACTTTTCTTTTAGAATATTCTATCGTAAAAATGGGTCTGGAAATCGTGGAGGGTTTGGCAAAACACATACCTCTGTGTTTTGGGTTTGACATACACACTGAGGTTGTGTAAAAGAGCAATACACAAATGGTAAATGTGCTAACATGACTATGAGAACTTGGGGTTCTTCTTTATATTGGAAATATAGGGTTCTTTTGAAAAAAATGGCAATACTGTTTTCAGAGTTGTTTAAAAGAAATCTCTCTGAGGTTTGTACAGGGAAGAAAATTTCAAACTATGCATTGTATTCCAAAGATCAGTTCTACAGTGCCGTATTTACCACTAAAACGTTTCCAAGAATCATTTGAATGTAATTAAAGTTATTGCAAATCTTTTAGAATATAAGACTGGCTTCTCTTAGAAGAAAAGGTGTCATCGTAAATAAAAATAATTGATAGAAATCACTCTATTTGGCAGAAAAATGGACCTAGAAATATAATGAATAACACATATTTCACTCAAGGTTTTCTTTTCACTTTTTTTTTTTTTTTATTTCCCCAAACTGACCATTATTTTATATACATACATACAAGGCACTCTGTCTTAAAAGAAACCCATATAAAATGACACAGAAACACACACACACTACACATATATATATGTGTGCAACCTTTTCAGGTTTTCCACCAGCATTAAGGACCCTAGTTTTGTGATACAATCACTAAATCTAGATATGGAAAGATCTGATAAAGGATCCTTTGTGTTAGGCCTCTGCCAGGACAAAATGATTACCTGATACACATCCAGAAGTGCTTCTCCCAGTGTGATCACATTCTTTTCCCTGGAAATTTTCTAAGTGACTTGTAGGTTTATTGTTTAGATAAAGCTAAATTGTCCAGATGAACAGGCAGCATACTATAGAAACCTGACTTCTTATTCTCTTCTGCCATGGTTACAAGTTTCCTGATATAGACAGAATTATCTGAGCAGAAAACTAATGACAAAACTCATAGACTAACGGATGGCTATGTCATCATCAGTGTAATTCTAGCATCAGTGAAATGTTAAATATAAGGACTGTGTTCCATCTAAGTTTAAATGAGGGTGAAATGTAGCAAATAATGCCTGTAGTTTATGAGAATATTCTGTAATAAAACTGAATTTAAAATGTAAATAGGCAAAATAATCCCAAATTTGAACGTGTTGATCAGATTAAACTGCCATTTATTTGTAAAGAAACCTTATACAAAAGAACATTTAAGGACTGGACAGCATTTTACTAGCTTTTGGATTTAATATCAGGTATTCACAAGACCCTGCAAAAAAAGAAGTTGCCATACTATGCCTGATATTCAAGCATCAACAGACATTACTCGAGCTGAGTGAATAATTAAAAAAAATTGAATAACTTATTCAAAACTATGAAATTCATCAACTAAATTACTTGAATAATACATCTATGAATTATGAACTGACTATGTTGGGTGAATAATACATTAATAATTAATATGAAAAATATAATTAAATTCTTCAAATTAATTACTCAGAGAATATGAGAAACCATAATTATTCTCTATGCTGTACTCAAAGAATAGAATGCTTGAGCAGTCTGTATGCTTTTACAATTTTGCAGTGCAATACGTGGGGTATATCTTTATAATTACGGAATATCAGGGTGATATCTCAAATATCGTTTCAGGCTAAGGATGAAGCAAAATGTCATAACTGAACAAAATAACATATGTTTTAATAGAAATATGCTAATGTTGGGATGTGTAACATGGCCTAGTTGGCAAAGACTGGCTCTGTCTCTGAACAAATGCCCAGCGGAGGGAATTTTTTGACAAGCAGTGTAGTGCCAGGGCTATGCATTTGCTAATTTGGACCACAGGTTACTTTCAAATACCATCTTGTATGGTACCTGCATGAAGCAGTGAGTGTGGTTCAAGTGGCTCAGCCTCCCACCCACCCTCAGTGTCAGTTCCCAGGGGCTGGAGTGGGGCCAGCACTTGGGTAGAAAGCAGAAGCTGCGGCACCTTACTTTGCAAGGACCTCTGGCATGTTTCTGGATCAAGGCACACTGAGTCCAGCTGTCTAGAAAGAAGGGGAATGTGCACTCCAGAGGGTTTAATGTTCATAATTCTTCTCCAGGACTCACATCACTGAGCAGTACAGACCAGCCATAGTGCCCAGGTGCATGTTTAGACAGCAGCAGGCAATTTGAGCATCCATGCCCCTTTATATATGCTCATATTTGGTACTGACATCACATTACAACATCGATCATTTTTCTTTTTGGGATAAGGAGGTGTTTTGTCCATAAGGTAGTGAGTCCTTCTTTTCTCATACTGGCCACTCTGCAGAAAGCACAGTTTATGAGGAACAGAAGGGACATAGAGCAGAGAACAAAAAAATTACAAGATCCTACTCAATATCTCTCTTATCACACTTAAGACCATGCAATTACTTCCTGTTGGATTCTGGCACATTCCGTAAAAATGCACTTGCATTCACCATGCACACATAGGTAAGGTTATGCTCAAATATGCAATGATGTGTCTAGTGATGCCAGTGACAGCTGTGGCTGAGACCAGTGTTACATTTGGGCCACAGAACAGCTGAAATGAGGACTGATGCTGAAGATCCTCACTCAGTGAGAGACGGGGGGGCGCAATTTTTTCATCCATTGGATATAAGCGGAGTTAGCACATTCATTACACTATTACAAATGGAAAATGCAAATTAACCACATACTCCATCCTTCTGTATTCTATTGCTATCTTTAAAGCATGGTAAATTTATAAGATTATTTAAGGAAATAAGGAAATACTACATGCCCAGACATGGCTTTGCTTTCAACAATAAAATATTTCTAAAGACTCTGAAACATAAAACAGCCTATAAACCAAAACCAAAATATTCAGAAAAAACAACCCTTCAGGGAAGTGTTTGTCCACTTTCATAGCTTATCATACCTACACACCTATCCCACAACCCCCCACAAACTGTTCAAGCATCTTGCCAGTCTCTGATCTGATCTGTTCAGTTAATCAGTGAACAAAAACTGCTCTCTTCTTGACTATAAAGACAGATCCTATGTTATTTATGCCTTTTTAGGGGATCCATTGCGCTATAATCTCAAATCACTGTCTTCTTCACACCTCAGGTCTGTCTCAGGCTGTCTTTAAAATTTCCCTATTAGCCCCACTCTCAGCAGAAAACTCCCAATTTTAACTAAGCTATACCAGAGGTCCATTCTTTTGGTTTGCAAAAGATTCTAATTATGTGGAATAACTAATGAGATATCCATTTAATCTGATTAAATACAGCCATTTTTATTCCCTGTATGCCTTTCCATTTCTAGGAATCAAGCATACTAGCTAAAGAGAATAAGTGTTTCTGGGAGAATAGCTGTGCTTCTTTTTCAGTGTATTATTATGAGGCAGGAGTCTTTAGAAATGAAAAAGTTCCTCTCTGAAGGGACACGTACTCCTACAAAAGCAACCAGTGATATTTGTGCATCACCACACAAACTTTCTGCAGCCAGCTTGTTTCTTCTTTCCCACGTCCTGGCCTGAGACATGGTTCTGCACATAAGCTTGAAATTGGCAATTACATTCTTATTCTTTTAGGCACTGAGCATCCTCCCCAAAATGCTGAGTCTCCTGGAGTGTTAATGACATCAGTGGGAGTGAAGGAGCTCAGTTCCCCACAGGGCTGAGGCACAGCTTCTTTCACTGGGGATTTCAAGTCCTGTTTATTCCTACAGATTTTCATGCCCTATCAGTCCTTGAAGGTGACACAGGAAAAAACATGATGACAACAGGGCATGACAAATCTCAGGGAAGATTTGAATGTAAATACTCTCCCATGAAATGTAGATATTATTGGAATAACCTGAACAAATCAAGAAATTGGTTGGCAAGGGCATGGCATCATTATCACATNAAGGCCTTTTATAAGATTTATTACATTTCTGAAATGAAATAAAATATTAGAGCTCTAATTTTTTTTAGTTAAATTTCATTAGTAACTCCCTACATTCCTTCTTCCTGCCCAATGAATTAGCCTTTATCATATTTTTGTCTGAGATAAAAAT
>VZUA01020643.1:8836-18964 GCA_013401035.1 Horornis vulcanius | reverse complement strand
CCCACCTGGTTTCAACAGCTCATGAAGATGGTGATAGAATCCATACTTTGGGCACATCTTGCATTTTAACCCAGGACACTAAAATAAGCTTTTTCTCATGTACTTTTCAACTTTATCCAATTCCCTTTCTGTAATTCTGTGAAATGTTACACTGTATTATTATTTACATGAGGGGTGGGGGGGGGCTTCACATCAAAGATAGTCATAATCAAAAAGATTAATATTACATATGATGATTTTTATATAATGAAAGAACCTTTGCATAAAATAGTAGGAAAATTTAAAAAAAAAAAAAAAAAAAAGTGCAAAGACAGTCTCGGAAACTTGCGTTTGTCCAGCTTGAAGAATAGAGACACCTTAATTGCTGTGTACAGCAATGTTATGTGTTGGGGTAGGAAAGACTAAGCCATGTGCTTCTCAGAGATGCACAAAAGAAGGATCACAGAATCACAGAATGGTATGGAAGGGGTGGAAGGGACCTCTGAACACCATCCAGTCCAACCACCCCATACCATGGGCACAAACATCGTGCATGAGATCAGGGTGCTCAAAGCCACATCAGTATATAAGGACATTCTCACCTGTGTTTTTCACATGGAAAGGACTCTCTGACAATTCTGGAAAGATTTTACAAAATGATACAAGTGCTGGTGGCACAAAGAAATTAAGCAAAACCATGCATTATTACCCCAGCTGCAGCATATGGACCCTGTCATCTCTGATGGGTAAGAATAGTAGCCAGTGTGAGCAGAATTGTATTGCCAGGAAAAAGTAGCTCATATAGTAAGAAAGTTTAAGGACTCAAAGAGAGACCAGAAGATTCACTAGGATTGTATTTCACCAAAATGTCACTCTCAGGAAAATCTGTGCAAGTGCTGTACATGCTTAAGTTTGTGGATCCTGATAGCAGAATGGAGAATTACTACAGTTTAAGTGAGCTCTTCAGTTAGGCGCTTCTCAAAGGATAAGCTTCTCCTTCAAGAAGCCCATTGGCATTCATTGTCACAAGACAGAGGGAAGCATCATAAATTATACATTCACAGACTTCAAAAAGTTCTGAGAAAAAAAATAAGTAAATGGCTGGATGATGAAACACCTTCAAGCTTCAAGCCCAATTCTTCAAAGACATCTGCACGGCAATTTTCCATGCTGAACTGGAATAAACATCACCCTTTCAGATAAAAGCCACTTCTTGCCCCTCTAGGTATATTTTTGCTTTTTTGAACATGTTGGACAAAGGGACACAAGGAGTTTTGCAATGGTGATGATGGAGTGAGGATTCTTCGGCTTCAGTGGAACCATTTGGACTTTCAACAACTGAGGCAAAGGTATTGATTGCTTTGGCAGGAGTCTCTCCACCTAAGTCTATTCCTTTTAGTTAGTCAATCCAGAGTTCAAAATGAGGAAGTTGCTTTCGATGGAGTACATATTTCCAACCTAATTTAGATGTCTGAAGTTAGGCACCATGAAACTTCATTCTCTCTTTGTAATTTAGTGTTGTCAGTCATTCAGCAGCATTGAGTAGTAATGAGGACTTCCTGAAACCGAGCAGAGGCCAGTCCAGACCATATTCAAATCAGCCTGTGATTCTGACCAAAAAAACACACTCGAAGAGTTTCACTGAGCAAAAGAATACAGACAGTTTCCAGCCCCTTCTCCCAACCAGGGGACTACCAGAAAACATAGTGTTCTGACCAGAACAACGAGAACTCTGTCATGTCTCCACCCATGTAAAAACTCGAGCAACACACAGAAATGCGCTAGCACTGGAGAAATGGAGTTCAGTTGTATTTGGCTGACACAAAACTGCAAACATAATAGTATTTTGCACATGAAATAAAAAATGGGGCATTATTTTCCTGGGATCAGTTCTCTGCAAGTAAGAAACTGAAAGAAATACTCCAGCTTTGCATTTCTACCATCTCCTTCCACCTTCCTTAATTAACAAGTCCTGTGTGTGGGAAACAAATCATATTGTTTAACTTGGTTTCTTGGGACAAAGGATCTTCAATGGCATCCAAATAATGACACTTCCTTTGGAGAAATCATCTTCAAATAGTTTTTAAGAATGTTATATATTTAATATTATAAATACATTTTTATATATAAAACTTTTAAGTGATGGGTTGTTTTCTTCCCCATCAGAGAAAGTTTCCTAAAGGCTGCCATATGACCAAGAGTTATATACCAGCTGTTCTAAAATAAATATGGTAAATTCTTCCAGCCTGAAGAAACCCATCACAGTTTGTGTCAGCTAAGCCCTGTTGGGTTTTTGTGTGTAGGCAGTTGGACACGTGAAACTGCTGTCTGTTAAATGGTCCATTCAGCTTCTGTTTAGGTCTGTATGCCCTCACCCACATTGCAGCATCTGAAACTGGAACAATATATATTTCCTGATTCAGTTAGGAAGGTGTAGGGGGGATAGGATCCTTTAACAAGTAGAAGGAAACAGTGAAAGTGCAGAGATTAAAGATCAGAATGCAACTCTATCTCTTAGGAACCAAAAATGAAAGGTAAATGTGGTCACAGCTTCTGAGAACCACAGGCTTTAGTTGTAGTTTCTCCTCAAGTAACTTATTGTGACTCAGGTCACAGTCTCAGCCAGGGCAAGTTACTCAGAAAGGAAGAAAATTTCCCATGTCACATCTGAAGGTTACATTGAAAAATAAAGAATGATTAAAAAATTAGAACAATTCTTCAGAAAAGACAAATCTAATAAAGTAGGGAATTGTGACTCCTAAAAAAATGGTAAGAATATGAATCATGTAATGAGTAAGGGCAAAATTATGCTAATAGAGACAATCATGTTACTCTGGGAATGATTATGCTAAGCCTCTGAGCATGTCCTATATAAATTAGTGATTTCCTTAAACCTGAAAAATCTGAAACAAAAATAAATGTTCTTGTAGTGAGAAAAATAGATAAGTATGGGGGAGGGGAGGGCAAGGTCACATTATTATGATTATAAATATTTCAAAGCTATTGGGCATATCCTGTGCTAATTTACCAGCCCTATTTTACTCAAGGTGAGTATGAGAATCTTGCCGAACCTCCAGTCTAGAGGTAAATCTTTGATCATTATTTTGTGCTTGCGGTAGAAAAACAGTAAGAAAAAGGCAACAGCCCATCTCTAATTGAACTCAGTAGAAGCCCTAAGGGACAGATTATACCTCTAGGTAAAGGTCCTGCTACTATCCAACAACTATAGTTGTGAAGGAATTACTTCTCCCCTAGAACAGGAAGGGCACAATATGCTCCATCCTTGCCCAGTGGGATGCATACCACCTCCTCTGCATCAGCTTGGCTGTTAACACTTGGTAACTTCCTACTCACTGCAATCCCTTCCCACTCACAGGGGAGGTGGGAAGCTCCTGATTTCTTCTACACAGTGAGCCTAAGAAAGATCTAAGGAATGCATACAATAGCATGGGGAACTCTGTACCACATTAATTTAGATATCTTGACCTTAACTTAGATAAAGGGCTCAAGATTGCTCCAAGAAAATCTACATTTTTCACCATTTTGCTTTTGCTTCAAGATAACTGTTGTCTCCCTAGCCTTGATCTAAATTCTGGAGAAGTGTAGAGAAATCCTAAAGATGGTGATTATTTTTCTTAAGAAGAGAGGGATCAAAGAAAGCTCAGATGAAATTTGAATTAAAACACCAGGTTGGCTCAGCACTTCAAACTGCAACACTGACTCCTTAACTGGAGCGATGTCTAAAGCAGAGCCAAGTTTGTTTTGCAGAGGCATGTTTCAAGTGAACTCAGAATTGCTGAACAGACCAAAAAATGCCACACACCCCTCCAATGGCAGCTGCTTGGAGGGCATCAGCCCTCGGAGAGACTGATTCAGTGACACCACCGAGGCACTGCTGTCGTGCAGAGGCACAGACTTCTTGGAAGGGCACTCAGGCAGCTCGTTCCAGGCACTGCGCCTGCTGCCAGGACCCCCAAACTCTCGAACACACCAGGACACTGTGCAGCAGCCCCACAGGGCTGAGTCATGGAAATGAATACAAAGGGCCTCTCTTGTTCCTCCTTTAATTGCTTCAGGGGTGCTGCCTGTGTCTGAAATACACAAGGACATATTCCTTTCTTTTGTGTGAGTAGAAGAATAGCATTCACACCTGAGGTGCAGAGCCAAGGGAAAAGGAGGCCCCTCACCCCTCTCCTTCCTCTAATCATCTTCTATTATTTTCCTACCTGAAAACCATTCATAAAGTCAGGACAAAGGAGGTTTGTAGCTGAAGGAAAATAGCTGCTATGGGCAGATTCACTAATCTTGCTTACTTCTAGTAACATTGTATTTCACCGAGCAACATCAAAATAGCCCAGTAAGACACATTCCTCAAAGAATGTGATTCAATTGTACAGGTGAATTTTTTTCCTAGGAGTATAATGAAGCTCTCTTAGACCTCCTTGACATCTTACAAGACTCACAGGAGATTTTCCCACAGCACTGGATGTCCCTAGTATTTTGAAACGTGTTTCAAAATTCTGAAAAACCACTCAACAGAACCTGAAGGGGAAGAGTATCCCAGAAAGCAAACCAAACTATTAACTATTACTGTGTGACTTAGGAAAAAGAAAAAAAAAAATAAAAAGAGAGGCATCTTGAACCAATTAAAACCACTTATCTTTATTTCAGTCAAAGACAATTCTTGATACAAAAGCTTTTCTTTGGTTTTCAACTTTCATTTCTTTCTTTCTTTGGCAGGAAAATATTTTAAATTATTTTTTTCTTTATCAAGGGGAAAATGTTTTGCCTCTATATTTTTCAGATTCAAAAATGATTACATTCAAGCAAAGTTAAAAAAATCACAAAACAACATTTAGGCAATGACAAGCACAGAACTTTTTCTGCTACAAGAGTAAGTTTCTAGAAGTCGTGAGAAGTTGAACTGAGAGTATGCTGCTGCTACTCTCCTGCCAGAGTTAGGACTTGAATGAAAATATATAGACCTTGGGAGCTTTTAAGTTCAGGAGGCAGAAACTGCAAATTCAAATTTGGACCTTTACCAAGATGGCATGCCTAGAATAGACAACCCACACCAAGCTGGACAAAATGTGAGTCATGATCGGAAGTAGTTAGGACCAAAACTTCATAGCCTCTATCTGACCACTGAAAGTCTGAACTTGTCTATTTTCTCTGTCACTACAGATTACTGAGAAAACCCTCTAAATTTAGGGTTGTGGTTCCCAAAATCATATCAAACCAGATGGTCCCTGGAGCTCTCCTCTCTGAAACACAGGTTGTTGCTTTGGTCTGTGAGGTACTATGCATAAATTGTACAAAGGCTGGCAAATATCTTCTCTTTTCTAAGCCGTTAATATCATCTATTCATACACATGAGGGAAGGTCAGATGCAAACCACAGTAACTAAAAGGGAGAGGTGTCAGTGAGATAATGTCTTCATAGCACTGTGACCTCTGAAGTTTGAGTATCCAGAAGCAAGGAGAACCTGCCTAGAACAGTCCCATGAACAGTCCCATCCAAATGGTGAGAGATGTTTTGTCAGTCTCAGATGGGGAAGGAGTAAGAGACCTGGTTGTACAAGCACAAGCTGATACTGCTAAAGCCCTTGTCACCTCTAAGACCTTTCTTGAGTCAGCAGCATTCTGTGCTGATATTGTCTGCCATTTCTACTTCATATGATGTAGTTTCTTGTATTAAATGTGATTTTTTGAGGTTTGCTTTTGCGTCTTGCTGTCAACCCCCACACAGACACTTTGGTTTTTGAAGAAAGCACTTTTATTTCTTGGATCTACAGCACTATTGAGTGAGTCTTTACTGAAATTGTTTTTGATTTTGTTCTCTTTTATCTTTTTTAATGATATTTCCCACCAAATTGACTTGCAGATTCTAATACTTTGACAACTAAAGAAGCAGGTATGTGTGAGTTGTTATCTTGCAGTCAGTTTTTCCAGAGGCAAAAAGCAGCACTTCCCCAGTTATTTAACTTTTCGCCTAACTACCTGCATTTCAAAAGCTCTTTAAGACTCTTTTGTGGACATGTAGCTCTAAAGCATTTAAGAAGCTTCACAAGGATTTAGCCATGCAATTTGTATAGTCTCTAATAGAAATTATGTAGTTAATACCCCATGCAATCCTTGAACTTTTTTACAATAGCTGGGCAGTTGGTATTTGCAGAAAAGTGTTCAGAGTTCTCTGTTAAACATCAGAGGGGAATTATGAAACCTCTTTTCCCAGTAACTCACTCTTAGGCCCACACTGGTCTGATCTTTCCATATTAGCCTTGATATGTTGAGTCAAGCATTTCAACCTCTAGCTTCCATTGCAAGATAAATGACAGCTGTCTCTGAATTAATGGAACATGAGAGCAGATCACTGCTCTGCACACTGCAACCTATGAAATGTTTAAGTACACATTCACCTGACCTGACCTTGCTACTTCCAGTTTTCCAATTTGTTTTCTGATGTTTGAGAAAGGTGAGGGAAAAGTTCAGCACCCATGCAGGATGTCTTAGTCACACACCACTGTGACATCAGAAATCGCCTCTGTTTCTCTAGTATCAAAAAGGTAGTCTAATACATGTTGATCCTGTTAAAAACAAACAAACAAAAACAAACAAACAAACAAACAAACAAAAACCCCACCAAACTCAATGAATTTCATAATATTTTCTCCTCCTATTATGTTCAATATTTTTGTTAAATACCTTCCTGTGAAATACTAGGGCTGCTTTTGTGTTACTTTGGATAAATCAGATGGCATTTCATTGCATATAGTACAGTAAGATACCCCACCTCAACGCACCCCCAAATAAAAAAAAAAAGATATCATGAATTATATTCTTGAAGTGTTTCTGGAACAGTAGGAAGAAATTATATCCCTCAAGATTTTGTCTTGTTTTGCTTTCAACCATATTCTTGACCGTGTAGCAGACAAGCACTTGAACCAGAAACTTTGTATGTTCTATATATAATAGATATGGTAAATATATAGATGTTCCTATATATGTAGTGTATGGTATTTATGTGTTTACAGTATCAAAAATAATCAACTCTTTGTATTATTTTTACAGGTAACAAAGTAAGAATTTGAAGATGACCAGCTTAACAGCAAGACTAAGGGTAGTAGACTACGCCAGGACTTGTCTCTGAAAACAAATTTGTAATTTTATCCAACTATCCCAGTGTGAAAACAATTACTATGAGGGCCTTAATTAGGATAAATGGGACATCAGTAAGCTGTCTTAACACTGTGGTGCAGACTGCAGTGTATCCTTTCCAGTACAGCTTTGGAGGCCCAAGAGAATAGACCTTTGGGAATACAGGTTCCAAAATTACACTGAGATACCAGCCTGCAGTGATTGTGATGGACAGCTGAGTACAGCAGGATTTGGCAACAGTAAGATGGATGAGAAAAGTAAGTATTTCAAGACATTCATAAATACACTTTAACAGGAGCCTCTGTTTCACAAGCAGGATGAAGGTGATGGGCTAACCTGAGACTCAGTCAGAAAAGGTCAGTCTACAAATTGCTCACACAAAAAATGTCACCGTACTTGTGGTCCTAATTTTAACACACAGCTTCTGCAATGGCTTTCCAAGATGAGTATTTATGTGTTTGACTGACTGTATTTCAATTTCTGTAACATCAGTCATATCCTAATCACTACCACTGAGATAAAGCAAAATAGATCCAAAAGACAGGAGAATCAGACATGGAAATGGAATTTTTTAGAATAAGGTACCTAGCTTTCTATCTGTGAGTTTCAATTAGGATGTTAAAAAAGGTAGAGATTTGTGTATGTATGTTTCTGTGCATGAGTTTTTAAACAATATTCTAGACAATATTCTATCGTTTTTGTTTTGAATTCCATTCTATGGCAGTATGAGGAGAAAAAATTCCATACAAATGGAGATATAGGCCAAGTAAAAGTGTATGGATGAGACCAAAATAAGAATGAAGACAGGATTTCATTTTTCAGTGGTCTGAACTTGACATTTTCATAAGCTTCTTTTATGGTCCGTAAACAAAATAAGAACAGAATCAGTGTCTACTGTTTTTATAGCCAGTCTCAGCATTTCAATACAGAAGAATGACATTTGACCTCATAAGAATAAGAAACTACGTCTCTATGTGCCTCTCATGCCTCTGCTTACTTGTACTCATCTCCTGAACATGGCAAGCATACTTCAGACCCATAGAGACCTGTTCACAATCTAAGGCTTTTTGATTTCTCTTTGACCATTTGAATGCAAAACAATATGTATTATTTTCATCCCCTTATGTTTGTCTTGGCTGCTTACATGCTGGTATTCTGTGGGTGGAGCATACTAGTCATAATAGAGATACGTACTGAAAATGTTTAAACAGAGACTTCAAACATACAAATTATAAGGTACTGGGAGAATATTCTTTATTCAGGGTCTTCATATGACTTTAGGGTTGATATGGTCTACGGCATTGGCAACTTCACCAAAAGAGCAAACAAGATGCAGCTTTGGCAGTCCTTGTGAAGCTAAAACTCAAGACCAGATTCACAAGGATACAAATGTGACCTGCTTCTCTGTAAAGATTCTTATATTTGGGACAATGATATGAATACTAGGTGCTGTGCTACCTGAATAACACTAACAACAGAAAAACAAACCAGGAGTTAAGTACTTGAAAGCAGAAAGTTGCAGAGAAAAAAAATAAACTGCTTTGCTCTTCAGCAGCACCAAATGGAGCTAAAAATAGCCTGTTTATTATGTATTTGTAGCCTGAAGGAAACCACAGCATCTCATGAACAATATGCGCACAACACCCTGAAATTACACTGGTGGGGAATGGCAGATAAACCATAGTTTAATGCCATAAACACAAATCTCATTTTCTAATAATAAATAATGTAAACATGAGTGTCCACACCAAACCAAAGGAACTGTGTAGTTTTAAAATGACACGGGAAAGAGTCAAAGGCCTAGCCTAAATCCTGGGGACTGGCATCTGTCAACACAGTTTGAAACAAGCGAACCAGATGACTACAGCCTGCATTGTCTTTTCCAGGAATGAAACGGAGGAATGAAGGTTAGACCCAAACCCAGTTTGTGAATAGACAGCTCTATGCAAGTTCACATTCCAGAGATTTTATATCTTTGCAGTAGTTACTAGTGTATGACTCGTTACCAATGCATCATTTAAAAAAGCCTGCAGCAATAGTTTACTTGTGCTCTGCTTTTCCCTCTAGAGTTACAAGCACTCAAATCATTGTGTAAATTTGATTGTTATTTAAATCAAAATTGAAAAGAAACCTCAGACACAGAAGTAGCATTCACTAGATGAGGATGTGCACCCAGTCCTGTTGGAGGTTTTCTGTACCACCAGCTTCCTGCAAGTCCCTGCAAGAAGGCACGACTGATTCAAGGATGATTTTTAGGAGGAAGAAGGGTAGAGGAGTGAGCAAGCAGGTGTGTGTGTGTGCCTAGTTTATTGTTCCAGGAGACACTGATGTATCTGTAGGTACAATTCTTGATAGAGTTGTGCTGGTGGTGGATGTTTTTTGATCTGCTTTTGTGTCAGTTGCTGTTTGCCATAGGCCAGATCACCAAACTAAGTTCAAGATCTGCTGTGCTATGACATGCATTCCATGAAGAAAAATTCGTTACTACCTTTACGAAAGAATGGCAAAAGTGATTTCTGGCAATAGGGGGAAGTCTAGAAACTGCTATGCTAGCCTTAAGTGCTTAAAATCATAAAGGGGAAAAATTATTTTTTATTCTCATAGTTTTCAAGCTGTGAGATATTAAATTAAAGTGTAATAAGGGGAAACACTTTAGGAAAGATGAGTGAAAAAGAGGAGAATTTATCTGTTTAGATAAATTTTCTATGTTCCAGCTTTTCACCCCTACTCTGGAGTCTTAGTAAGAACATCCTATATAACATTTCTTCCCTGGAGGTAAAAAACATCATGAAACTGGTACATTTTCACAGAGGAAGAGAAGCCTGTTGTAAGCCTCCAAGTTGCCTTTGGAAGGCAAGCAAGAGTGAAATTTTGTGAAATGTTATCCTTATTGACTTGTTTCTTATTCTGTAATAGTAAATAAAAAACATATTTTTTCACTTTCCTCTTTTTCAATCACATTCAAGTGGGGTTTTTAGGCCTGATTTAAGGC